>CAUYON010205623.1:0-58328 GCA_963573935.1 Arctocebus calabarensis | reverse complement strand
TTATTAAACGTAGAGTATCAATGTCTTTATATAGTGATCAAGAAAATGCCATGAAGGCTATTCTGTAACAGTACGATCAAAATATTTCTGAATGTATATGAAGCACATTGTGCCCTATGATTGCACCAATGTACACAATTAAGATTCAATAAAATTATTTTTAAAAAAAGATTTAATATTTAATTATATAAAATGCTATCTTGGTGTGTTTTAAAATCAAGCTTTCTTCTTGGTGTGCTTTAAAATCAAGTGGCTTCTATTCCCTGAAGTGTTACTTTCTAGACTCATTTAGGACCTCGATGACAACAAAATCATGTAGAGGACAGACACAGGGCTGGAATTTGAAGACTGTGATGTCTGTCTGTCACTGTCTGGACAATCTCATGATACTTCATTTGTACTTTATTTCATTTTGCCTTATATTTGGCTTATATAGTTAAAGTGCTACATTTTTATATTGTCTGAGCAAGTAAAATTAATTTACAAACTTCTAGGTCTAAAAGGGATTTCAGGTAACTTGAATCATAGTTAGCTAAATATTTCTATTCTCCTTAATCTCTCCTAACTAGATTGCCCAATCCTTGGGGCCAGAGACTTTCCCAGCCATCTTTATTTCCCCAGCAATACCCTACAGTCCTTGAAGTGGTAGGCAACCAACATTTGTTGAATTCATTCCTGCTGAGATGACTTGACAGATGGAGTGTACAAAAAGAAGGGATTCTATAGAAAAGAATTGTATGGATTATCTCACAAAAGAAATAGAATATTTTAGAAGCAAGGCTAGATGGAACAATTCAAGTTTAAAACTCTTTTATGGATTAGTGGATGACCTTTTTGGATCTTCAAATATCAATAAAACATGTTGAATAAAAATTTTCTATATTTTTTTAAATCTACGACTTTGTAAGTATGTTCCTGGGCCTGCAACAGTCATTTTTGTATCCTTGGATTATAATAGATATTATTTCTGCCCCTTTTCAAGGGAACAAAACAGAAAGGTGCCCTGAGGAACAAGTGCATGGGGTTGTTTTTATCTCTGGGTTCTGCTTTTATCTAACAATAATTTAGTGGGTGCTGCTGGTTGCCTTTGACCTTTGTTCTTTTTAGTCCTTATTTGTTGGCAGTTCTTATTTATACTTTAAGAAAATGAAAAGGATGTTTCATGATGTTTGGTTTTTATTCTTGTAATATTTTTCAGTTGCAAAGTGTACGTGCTATGATTAAAAGGCGACTAAAATGCAATACTAAATTACACCTACTTAAAGCAATATTATCCATGGCAGTGAAAGGCACAGAGTAGATAATCAATAACTAATGATAGATTAAAAGATTATCTTTACAACTATCCTTTGAAGCTCTGATTCTGCAACTCTCTTGCTGAGTAGCTCTGGACACACGATATATTGCCCTCTGGGTTTCAGTCTCAGTATCTGAAAAAAGGAAGAGGTTAAAATAAGTGATATATAAGAACCATTGAAACGTTAACTTCCTATGATGAATGGTATGATGTAGATTAGTTTACTACCTCTTTTTTTTTTTTTTTTTTTTAACCATGAGAATCAAATTATTCATATTTTGGTGGGTAGGTGACTTTAGAATACAACTTTACCATTTAAGCTTTTCTTAGCCAGGGTCAAATTCAGGGTAAATCATATTAAGATGTTCTCTGCAGTATCATAAATGTTCTTTGCTCTCCGGCCATTTAGGATAAGTCTAGAAGAGGAAGAGTAGATTCTTTCTGTCATACCATCTTACTAAGGGGGTAAAGAGTTTCAAAAACTATCATTGCTCCCAGCCACTATGAAAAAATCTTCTTTATCTTTCTAAAACTGCCTAACAAGGAGAAGAAATGTCCAATCCCAACCCAACTTTAGCACATACTAAATCAAATACAAGTTAGCCTGGAAGAAAATCAACCCGTTCACAGTGAACCTCTGAACAATGTCTGCAAAAGAGGTTCTTGCTTTACAGAAAGGTGTTAGGTGGGGAGGTCACCTGGCTAAAAATTGTACTATGAGAGTTTGTGGGTCTGTAAATGCTTCCTAAAAGATAATTAATGGTATTCTTCCATTATATGGAGCAAATTTTCAGCAAGACAATTATCAAAGGTGTTACTTGGCATCAAGCAATTTTTTAAAAAGGGAAGACAAAACCTTATCTAAGTGCCTATAATAAAAAGGTCACCATTTCCCACTTATTTTTCAGATAACTAATTTATTTATCTATTATTTATTTATTTATTTAGAGACAGAGTCTCACTCTGTTGCTCTGGGTAGAGTGCTATGGCATCATCATAGCTCACAGCAACCTCAGTCTCTTGGGCTCAGGCGACCCTCTTGCCTCAGCCTCCCTAGTAGCTGGGACTACAGGCACCCATCACAATGCCCAGTTAGTTTTTCTATTTTTAGTACAGACAAGGTCTCACTCTTGCTCAGGCTGGTCTCGAACTCCTGAGCGCAAGCAATCTACCTGCTTTCATCTCCCAAAGTGCTAGGATTACAGGAGTGAGCCACTGTACCCAGTCCAGACAACTAATTTAAACTTTATCTCTTTTACAATTGTTCTTTACTGAGCTTCATTTTTCTCACTCTAGTGATATGTGATTGAAAACATAATATGCTGCAAAAATGGAGATGAATTGCAAAAGCCAGATAGGCATTTATCTTAAGAACTTAGATGACTCAGGGGATTAGAAAATAGACCATTTTCTAGGGATTCTGAAATAAACTTGGCTTATGCTGCCAGGAATGGATAGCTGGCACTCCAGCACTTTGCATACTCTCCTAGTGATGTACACTGCTAACAATGTAATTTTACTGTTACAATTTTCTAGGTAGCCACCTAGATACCTGTTTTCACTAGTGTTCTTTGTTGCTTCCCTCAATTGTCAATAAAACTGGTGCTAATCATTGGTAGATGATGCTCATCAGCTCTGTAAAGTGTGTTTTAATCCATTTTTGGAAATCAATATTGAAACCGGCATTTACTGTGTGTTTATGACTCCTTCCAAAGTATAAGTTTCTAAGTTTAGAGTTAATGTTTAAGTATATGCCTCTATGCTAACATTTAGATTTTTAAAGAAAAATCTACAGATAGTTAAAATAAAAATGCCTCATCATGAATGGATAAATAAATGGCTAGTTTTATTACATAAAGAAGTTCTGCTGCAGTCTTACAGTCTGCTCTGATACTATGTGCTGCTATTGAAAGAGGACTACAAATATTCAGAGATGTTGCCTTTGGGTACCACTTGACCTTTTTTCCCCCCATAAGGTTTATATACAATTCTGGCAGTTTATCCTGTGAGAAGGTTAAGGGAGAAGAGAGATTTGCAACCACTCATGCGTGAAGGACAGTTTGGATTGATGTGCCCTTGATTGCAGGCTCTCGGTACTATGAATCCAGCAAGCAGTCCATTCTGACCTTGACTCCAAGAGCAGAGGGTGACTTGCATTTATATTAGAATTCTGATGCCAACAGAAAATCATAGTGTACAAAACACTGGAACGTGATAAATAGAGAAAGATGGGTAAATAGGTAGGTGGAGAGGCTTCTAGATGGACAGAACTTACCAGAGACTTTTTTTTTTTAACATTGGTTATATTAACCACAATGAAAAATAATAATTTTAAAAAATACCTTTTTCAGCCAATCTGTAGTTTCTAGTTCTTGGTAGAGTTAATAGCTGCCTGGGACTCTCTCAGGACCTCATCAATGTCAGATATTAGGAGAATTGTGTACCTGAATAAATTTGGCAGGAGGTCTGCACCAGAAATTCTACTTGTCTCTGCAGAAAACTGCCTAGTCTTGGCTTGTATCTGTATCACTGTCATCGAATTGCATTTGACTTTTAAGTGTTGGTTTGATCTCAGGAACAGCTTCTTCTATTGGTAGTCATCTTATTGTGGGTACACACAAGAACATTACCAGTGAAGGGCATGTTGTGTGCATCTGCTTTGTATAAACGCTTTATTTCACTTGGAGAAAGTTCAAGTGTTTGAGAGACCACAATATTTGACTATTATCAATGGACTAATGATGCTTTGAAACTTCATCCAGGTAATAAGGAAATGTTTAGCATTTCATGAATAACTGAAAATGTCCCCTGTATTTACATAAGATGTGACTATCTTGGAGGGCACACTTTGTTTGCTTTCTCCTCATTTTGAGCCAACATACACATCACTCTCATTTCCCGAAGTTTCTTCATTCCTTCTTCTGCCAAATTACATCCTAGCCTTCTTTCAAAACTATGTATAAAACAAATTCTTCAAAGAGCTTTCTGTACTGGCCCTTCCCACCTCCAGTCATTCTCACAATATTCCTGTTGGGGTTTTACTTTTATTTTTTAAGGCCCAATGATTCATTTATTGAATCATTTAGCATATCTGCCAACCATATGCTAGGCTTGGTTCTAGACAGTTGAGATATATTAGTGAACAAAATAAAGAGTAGTTCTTTTTCCCTCCAAGGGCTTCTATTTTACTAAAGAGAGTAAGTGATGGTTAATTTTATGTGTCACCTTGGCTGGGCCACAATTCTCAGATATTTGATCAAATGCCAGTCTGATTGTTGCTGTGAAGATACTTTTTAATGGGATTAACATTCAAATTAGTAGATTTCGAGTAAAGCAGATTACTGGCCACAGTATGAGTGAGCCCATTCAATCAGTTGAAAGTCTTAAGAGAAAAAAATTGAGGACCCCTGAGGAAGAGGGAATTTTGTCTATATATGGTAGACTTGAGGTAGCAACATGAATTCTTTCTCTATCTCCCAGCTTCCGACAGATTGTAAACTTGCCAGTCTCCATAATCATGAGAGACAAACCCCCCTCCTTTTTTTTTTTTAAGACAGAGTCTCACTCTGTTGCCCCAGTATTGAGTACCATGGCATCAGCCTAGCTCATAGCAACCTCAAACTCCTAGTCTCAAATGATCCTCCTGCCTTGGCCTCCCAAGAAACTGGGACTACAGGTGCCTAGCATGACGCCCAACTAATTTTTTCTATTTTTAATAGAAAAGGGGTCTCCCTCTTGCTTAGTCTGGTCTCAAACTCCTGAGCTCAAGCAACTGATCCTCTTCCTTTGGCCTCCTATAGTGCTAGATTACAGGCATGAGCCATAGTGCCGGCCAATTATCTCAACAGCATGGATGATGAAATTCACTATGTTGTTTCAGTAAAACAGCATATCAAAATTTTGCACTGTATATGATCAAAATGTTATCTTTAAATTATAAACACTTTATAATTATGAATAACACAAAAAGTGAATAACATTTACTCCAGTTTACATTCGGCCTAATGGTCACTCATATTTATTCCATTTTCTCTGAAATAGATAGTAACATACTTCCTATTCTTTCTAATAATGTAAAATACTTCACCAGAGTATAAAAATGCACGTTAGAGAACAAATTATTTTAGTCCTGGCAGTACTTAAATGCTTTCTGAAGTGACAAATTGGAGATGATGATGATGAGATATCCAGGTAGAAAGGTCTGCAGTCTATAATTTTGGTCCTGTGTCACCCACCTATGGCTTAGTGTTGTGGCTAATGTGTGATTTCAGCCCACTCAAAGACAGGAGAAAAAAATTAGTGCAAACTCACACACCTATCTTTACATTTTTCCCCACTGGGGAATGCTAGTGGATATATACTCAACAGGACCTCCAATCCAACATGTCTAAAATGAGACATGTTCTTAATTTTCCTTTTTGCCTCTGGTCTCCCAGCTCTCTTATCCTTGCTTCAATAACACCACCAGATCAATCATGTTAAACCCTTACTCTGTGTGATTTTCTGAAAATGAATGACTCCCCTTTGTTTACAAAATCCAGTCTCCCCTAGCTTGGTCAGGTTGGTTAGCTAAGGCAACAGCCTTTCCTGACAAGTTTCTCCTTTGACACTTTCAGTGTAAAGGCTAGAAAGCAAAAACATCTTTCTCTCCCTCTCTCTTTCAGCTCAAGTGGCCATTGACTCATTTTTTGGGCAATGAAATATAAGATTACTGGGGGATTCTGAGAAAGCCTTTGCTTTTCTGACTTTAAAAAATGTGATTGTTGATATTTTTTCCTCTCTATTTTCCATCTGGAATGTAGATATAATTCCAGCAGCTTTTGCAACTATCTTATGATCATGAGGAAATAAATAAGGATAAAAGTCCCCAAGGATAGCAGAACAGAAGCAGAACGATCTTGGTCCCTGAGAACTCTGTTGAGCTGTTGGCGTACCCTGAGACTGCCTAATTCTGTAATTCTTGTTAAGTAAACAAAACATTTCTTCATGTTTTAATCAGGGTTTCTGCTTTGTACAGTTGACCTATTCCTAACTAATTCAGCTTGGCATTCAGATACCTGCACAAACTGATTTGAAGCTGTCATTTCCCACATATCTCTTTACTTGGCTAACTAATTCCCATGTTTCAGAAAAATATGACTAGTTTCTATTTCTAGAACACTTCCTGGCCTTTCTTGCTTTGGTGACTTAGCTCAGATTATTTTTTTTCCCCCCATGGAATTCCTTTTTGGTCTTCTGCAAACAACAGCTTTCCTTCTTGTCTCTAATCTTGCTGTATCGTCTTCAAAGCCCAGCTTCCGTTCTACCTCCTCTGTGAAAACTTTCCTTCTCTTTCTGGAGGTGAGCGCTTCCTTCTTCAAATTCCTATGGAAATTGTTCTGGAAGATCACCCCGAATCTCAGAATAGAAATGCTTGTGTACATGTCACCTCATCTTCTAAATTACAACCTTTGACTGAAATTTGACTGATACGTAATTATTTCCCCTTGGAGAGGTGTTCAAATTTGGTAGTCAGACTTTTTTTTTCTCTAAATGAGTAAATGAATGAATATAGGAAATGGATCATAAATGTTTAAAATATAAAGTAGGTTAGGAGTAACAGAATTGAGAAGTGGTGAACTAGCACTCCACAGTATCAAAACACAGAGTGTTCTGTCCCTTTAAAGAGGTCATGGAAAGTTCCATTGAGGTACAGGAGAATGTAGATGTGGTTTCAGTCAATTGTATGGAACATACTAACTCTTTGGTCTCAAGTCGCTTTTGATTGTTGTGTGTGGTGAGCTTTTGTACATTATCTTTTGATACATTTAATGGGAATTAAACACATAATTTTCTATATCCTACAAGGAAAACGGGGCCCATATAATAGCCTAATTAAATATTGTACTTTTTGTGGTTTTATTCACATGTTTTCTTTGTATTATAACCTAATATGCTTGCTTAGAAAAACACATTTTATTGTTTTTGAGTCATTCCCCCATCTTGAGTTTATTAAACTTGAATTAAAATAAATTATTCTAGAAACTAAGCTCTGTTTTCAACACTGGAACTTGAAAAACCTTTGAAACTAAAGAAAGTTAAAATTCAAAACATTAAGCAAAACTAAGTCTTAAAAATGGTAAGGCCTTGACCGTCTCAAATATAGACGTTTAATAGAGTAACAGGGAAGTGATTTTTGTCCTTTGCTCTTTTCCATTGGGGCTGTTGGATTAATGTGGTATTAAACGCTGAATGTTAGGTAAGGAATTGAGTACCTGGCCCCTTCTATGGACTTCTAGCAGCAAAGGGTGAATAAGGATACACAATTTTGAATATACTATGTGTGTGTACAGGCAGACATACCCATGATCTTCAAAGAGAGAGAGAAAAATGGCTTTGGGAGAAAATACTTTGAATATTTGTCTTTCTCTCTCAATTATGTCATATACATATGTATTACAGAAGAAAAAATGCTCAGCAAATTAAGAGAGCCCACTAGGACTGCTGTCACTACTAGATCTTGATGACAAGCAGCATTCTGAAGAAATATATCTAAATCATGGACTTTTTTCTTTTTAAATTAAGAAATCCAGAAAAGTCATCAGTCTTGATTACAGATTCTGGCACAATCTAGTAACTGTTTTTAGACATTATGTCCTCTCAGTTGTAAGCCCACATATGGGCCCTTTACTAGCTCAGTTCAGAGCCAATTTCTTCATGCAAGCCTGGAATCCTATCTGTTCCTTTCTGATCTTTCAACAGTTTTAAAGTGGTCAGCTTTCCTTCTTTCCAGAAAGCAATCATCCATTCTTTCAACTTCGTGTCACTAACATTACTCATCACAGGGGAGGACTAGACAAGGGTAATCTTTTTTTTTTTTTTTTTTAAAGTTTGGAAACAACCCTAAGCTCCAAATCTCTTCCAAAATTGTCTAACGGTTCCCTAGTCTATGACTGTTAATTTTCTCAGATGTTATTGAACGTTTCCTTAGTTTATTTATTTATTCATTTTTTTCCTTCACTCAACAAATATTTATCAAGTATCTATTATGTGACAGTCACTGTTCTGAACTCTGGGCATATGTCCGTGGAAAATCCCTAAGGAATTTTGCATTCTAAAAAGGAATACTGATTATAAATAAATTATCAATAAAAAAACAAGCAACCCTCCAATCTATCAAGTGGTGATAAGTGGTATGAGAGAAATATGTGGTAGGGAAAAAGAAAAAGCAGGGTGGGAGGGCTGCAGCCCCCTGCTGGTGGACAGTGAAGGCTGCTCTTCTGATCGTGTGCTGAGCTGGACCTGAGTGGACAGGCTATGCAGGTATCTGGAGAAACGCTGTTCAGGCCAAGGAAACAGGAGCTGCAAAAATCCCGAGTATGCTTGATGTGTTCTGGGATTGCCTGGGGTGGAATAGGTAAGGTGTTTGGGGTTGAAGGAAATGACTTGAGATAAGACAGAGCTGGGGCCAGACCAGTGCCTTGTTGTCCCTGTTAAGGGCTTTGATATTTACTCCAAGATGGGAAGCTGTGGGAGAAGTTTTAGCAGAGGAGTGATATAATCAGAATAAAGTTTTAAAGGGATCACTTTGACCTCTATGTTGAGCACAGACTGTGGCATCAAGGTCATAAACAGGGAGAGCAGAGAGGAGCTCACTGCAGCAAGTTCAGGCCTTAGAAATGCACACACCAGCGCAGTCTGGGTCAGGTGTTCCACCTCCATGTCCACCTCACAGCCAGCTCCCGGCTGTGAAGCATCATCTCAGAACCATTCATAACCTGCTCCAATCTCATTTCTGCACGTGGACCAATCTCTCCCCAATTCACTGACACCATCCTAGGGGAGGAAGACATTCAGCCTTTGGGCTCATAGAGATTTTTCTTCTTAGCTTCAAACGCTTTTGCAAGAAACTTGCCTTTGTAACTTGTTTCTCTTCCAAAACATCACTGACACCTCTAGGTTTGAGAAATTCTCTTCCATCCCGTGGTACTCCCCCCGCCCCCTTTTAAAAATCATCTCGGTTTTACCTGCATGTTACCAAAGCAGGTTTGGGCTTGAACTGGAACTCACCCTCTTTACTTTCTCGATCAGGCCTGAACTGAGTCTCTCTGTACTGATGTGTTCCCTGTGCTGTGACAGCATCCAAGGGACCCTAGTGCTGTGTTCATCAGCAGTAACAGAATTTGTCTTGCTTCCTCTGCCCCTCAGGCCTCCCGCAAAGTCTCCATTCCTTCCTAAGAGACACCTCCGGTCCAGAGTTGGTTTTAGGGGCAGCAGTGGGTGACAGGCCCTGCGCCTTCGTGATGTTTCTCAGGCCACCTTCTCTCATTACCTACTCCAGAGGTTGCTCTCTCCACACCTGTCACCTCAGCTCACAAATGTGTTTTGTTGGCCCATACAGTGCTTTGAAAGTTTTTTGAATAGTTGTCAAAACTTAAAAATGATGAAATTCACATTAAGAAAACTGAATTTTTCATTTCTCGTGAAAAATGGGAAGACTTGGCTAAAGCAGGTATGTATGGTCACATGGCATCAGTAGGTAGGACCTGAGTGGCAATTGCGACACCTGACAGTGTGCTCTGCACTTGTCCCTGCCCCGTCTGGCCTGTTCCTGCCCACATCAAGTTCCCTGATGGCTGGATCCCTAGATATTTGGGAACGACACCCATGGTTTCCACTCTCATCCTTTAACTATGTTTTGGAATAATTCTGAATACCCTTGAAGAATGATTAAAGATGATGGGTAATGTCTTAGAATTATACCTGAAGATAAAAACAAAACCTCCCAACATATAGAATATAAGAGACATAGCTTTCACATACGAAGGAAAAGTGACCAACTTCTCATTATCATTTCAAAATAAGAATCTAAACTGATAGATATCGGCTAGGTATCCAGTGTAGTGCAACCTGGGAAACCATTGTACACACAATGTACACACTCTGACCTCCCCCTTGGCCTTGTCTTCCCTGTTCCCAAACTTCTAGCAAGGCCTTCGGGGATAGGGCTTGTAGGAAGATGAACAATGCAATGCAGCTGTGCACAAAGCTGCTCGTGCTGGATTTGGCCACTTCTGACCCAATGCTTACATTTCTGTTGCCTTTTGAGCCATTTTCAAATGTTTGCACAAGGGAGAAATTTTTCAATATCCCATTGTGGTCATGGGCAGTTTCAATTCAGTGGAGTGAGTATGAAGATTCTTTCTTTCCTTTTTTTTTTTTTATAATCACTGTCTAACTATGCCCAATTCACTCTCCATTTCTTATCACCTAATACCATCTGGGATAGATTCCATATATTTGCAGTCACTTTAAAGCATTGAAAATCAGTTATTTTAAAGAATCAAGCTCAAATTTGATTTAGATCCCTTCCCTCCTCTGTGACCTTTCTTGAGCCTTTCAGAGGGCCGTGCAGGATGCTCCACACCACAGTTTCACCTCTTCCACCTACCATTAGCACATACCACTGCCACACAGCTGCTCATTACTGGGCTCCCCTCACTCAGGTGGTCACCGAGGGGGACAGGGCAAGACGCCTAGACCCTCCACTTTCTGTCCACCCACTTGGCCTACAGTCAACTTGATCTTCTTTGCCATCAGCAGTGGTAGAGCAGATCAACCCCTCTCTCCTTCCTGTGTCTCTCTTTAGGTGTTTTCTCCACCCCCAAATAGACACAGGGACAAGAGAGCTCATTTAAGGGCTTAAGCAGATACTACGTATCTAACTGGGGCATCCCTCCCTTCTGCTGAGACTGTTGATCTCTCAGGTCCCCAGACTCTGAGTCCTCCTTGTGGAGAGAGGTTTCCATCTTGTAGTTGGGGGAGGGGAGTATCTCCTCTTCCCTACAGGGAAGGGAAGTGAATCTTTTCTCACCCTCAACACCATCATTTCTCCAAGGACAAGGAATCCATTGAGCCTCCCCCTTTCCTCTTCTCCGTTTATAAGAACTGAAATCGGGGGCCAGTCGTGTGGTGGCCTCTGTTCTGCTGACTATTTGTAAACCCTGAGGGCGTCGGTTGGTCTATTGTTGGCCACCCTCTTCAGGGTGCAGAGACTTCAAAATTTCACACGTATTCTCTGTTCTGAACTTGTGTCAGGTCTGGGAAAGCGCCATCAACATGCTGCCTCACAGTTCTCTTTGAGCTGGCTGAATGAGCGAGGGAACCTCTAGCTATAAGGGACAGAAAACCGTACCCCAAATGGCTGTGATGGTGAGGAAGTATGTTGTCTCACTACCTTAAAAAGTCCAACTGGGACGATCTGGCTTCAGGTCCTATGAATTTCTGGCTCAAATGTTGCCCCCGGCTCCACTCTGTTTTGTTTGGATGAGGACAGGGTAGGTGGAAGAGTCACAGGGTCTTTGTGGAGGCCCCCAGGGCTCACACCATCCCCAGTGAGCTTTTCCAGTTGCTCAGACAAAAGTTCCGTAACATGACTTGGGTCATGCGCCTGTCCTTGATTGCGTACGTCCTGATGGCACTCAGAGAGCCAGAGGAAATTTGGAAATCAGGTCCCTTCATCTCTCTCAACCTCTTGTGGCATCCATTAAAAAAGGCCACAGATTCCCCAGGTTCAATCACGTCAAACTTGCCCTGAGGACGCTGGATACACAGCAGTTCCCAGAAGCTAAGGGGTAGGCTTGGCAGTGTAGTGGAGCTATTGATAGATTTCAGAGTGACAGAAAGAATAGTTGTTAAAAGTATAAGGTCTTGGAATAAGACAGACCTCGATTCAGGCCTGCTCTATCACAGGAAGCAATCTTTCATAAGTATTTAACTTCTGTGAGACTCAGTTTCCCCAGATACAAAGCAGGAGTATTGGTAACAATTATGTCACTGGGTTGTTAAGATAAAAAAACAAAATGTGCCCAGTACAATAATTATATTGTGTCAGTAAGTATGACTTTTATTGCTAAGAAGTGCACAGAGAGAACACTATGGAAAAGCATGCAAAAGTATGAAAGGCTCTCCTTGTACTTTCCAAAAGGAGCCAATTTGATACTGTTATCTCATATGGTAAGCAGATTTTCCTGCTATTTCTCCTCTTACTCTTTGTATATAGTGAGGGGAGGACCCAGTGTGATAGATGAAGGGTAAAGGCGACAGCTATACAAACGTATATAAATTGTCTTAAGCACTGATATATGCATGTATGTATACCTGTGTTTTTGTACACACATATACAATATATGTGCATATCTATTTATAGATGTGTTTATATGTGTGTATGACTAGAATCTTCATGCTAAGATTAAGCTAGAAGAGATTCATTGATCATTTCCAAAGAGTCACAAAGGATACTTTGGAGAATCTGCCAAACTTGAGACACCTGTGAATTTAGCAACACCTCTTAAAATGCTGCTGAGGCCTTCTACTCTTAGGCCTCACAAAAAGGGATTTGTTCTCACAAAAAGGGAGAAGTCCAGGCCCTTCTGTTTTATCATTTAAAGGAAAGCAATCTTGCAAACATTTCATATTTAAGAAAAATTTTAATTTTTCCATCTTGTGGTTGGGGGAGGGGATATTGATATTGATATTGATAACAATATTGATAACATGAATTTACATTTTTAAAAATGCATCTTTAACATTAATTTAAAAAACTGAACAATACTGGATTTAAACTTGAGAGAAAAGATTTTTCTTTTGTTGTGTTTTGTTTTAATATCAACTAGAAACTGTATCTTTCTGTAACCTAAACCATTATTTTGAAGTAACTATGATGGTAATCTTTCAAAGTATACTATGTGAATTACATAGAAATAGTTGGTGTAACAACATAAACAAAATGTAACAAGAGCCTGTTATTTCAAAACTGGGCTTCCATTTTTTCTGAGAATAAGATATCAACTGATGCCCCCTTGTGGAAGTGAATATTTTAGATGTGAGAAAAAAATTTTTTACACAACAGCATTGCAGCTTGTCTATCATAGATGTATTTTTCCCAGGCACTTTCAATAACTTCACATTAATTGTATATTTTTGTTTATATACAGAATCTAGTAGATGTTAACACCCAACATAATGTTGGTTTCCGCAGACTTACACTATAAGATTTCTTTTTCAAAAGTAGATCTTTGTTGTCATCTAATTCAACTGTGCTAAGAACTGTCATTATAGTTTATTAAAGTACATTTATATTTCAAAAGTTTCAATAAGTACATTGAAATACACATAAAACTACTTTTATAGCTTTAAGCCCAAGGTGTCTCTGTCTTCCCCCGCCCCCTCCTTATTTGCCCTCCCAAAAGTTCTCTTGATGCCTCCTGCCCCAGGAATAGGTTCTGACCCAAACTTGAGAAAGTTCTGGCCAAGTGGGAAATCCTCCAGGAATGTCAGCCACCACGTCCACCTCCACCTTCTTTCTTAGTGGCTGGTCACCTTTATTATATGTCAGTATACATAAAGAATGGTCAGACTTGTCCAAGACTGAAGGTAATTCTTGGGCTATAAAACTCTCTGGCATTCAAAGCAATCACAGAGAGGTTGGTCAACTGCTGAGCAGGCAAATGACAACAAGTACTCAAGTTCAGTTAGTTATTGGTCCCAATAGCCTTTGTGGTCCCTTTCAACCTGCGATTCTAAAGTTCTATTAATTTGATGGCCAGCCTCACTGAATGGACTAATCACTTAAGTTACTTCTCTTTAGTCCTAAAATGGCCATGGAGGTTTGAATCTAGTTCTCACAGCATTGGTCTATACTTTCCTCTGGAATTACTCTTTCAAGTAAACCCTCAGGACTTTCAAAGGGTTTTTCAAAGTGAACATTAATCAGGGCACTAGACCATAATAAAGATATGGGGAGGCTCTTTCACCATTACTTTTAAAAAGCTATAAATAATCGAGGAGTATATAGATTGTCTCTAGCAGAAGACTGTCAGGATAATTAAGGGTGGGATGTTGTCGGGATCGCTATTGTTATTCCCGTAGGGCAATGGTACAATGTAGAAAGTGTACATGCACATTCTCAAGGGAAACATGGAAGTGTCCCGGGATGAAGGAAAATGTGTGAAGAAATATGAATCCTATATATCCAACTTTGTATGACAACAATTAATGACAATCAATGACATGGTGGGACATGGGGGAAGGAGAGAGCAGACAGAGAAGGAGGGAGTGGATGAGGGAAAGGAAAAGAGGAAAAAAAAGAAAAAATAGTGACTAATTCTCACATAAATTGAATTTTGACCAAAGTATATTACTTAAACATTAATTTTTAATTCAATTTGTTAATATGTTGCTTAGGGTATTGCAGCCTTATTTATAAGTGAAATATGCTTGTAATTTCCCTTTATAATAATATATTTTGTCCAATTTTAATATCAGGTGTATCCAGATGAAATAGAATGATTTTGACGTATTTCTTCTTTTTCTATTATCTATAAGATTTGGCATGATCTGTTTTTTGAAATTATCTTTTATTTTTATTTATAAATATTAGTCCATTTTTTGAGACTTGGAAAAAAATAAGAAGTTAACTGATGACTCCATATTGAACCTCAGAGTCAAAGTATTCTATAACAGATATACTCTCATTTGACAATGTGAATGTTACTTTTTTTGCATTATTATTATTGCTTAATAAAAATAAATAAATAAATGAATAAAAATAGCCAAGAGTTGTGGCAGGTACCTGTAGTCTCAGCTAGTTGGGAGGCTGAGGCAAGAGAATCGCTTAAGCCCAACTGTTTCAGGTTGCTGTGAGCTGGGATGCCACAGCACTCTACTGCAGATGACATAGTGAGACTCTGTCTGGAAAAAAAAAAAAAAACTATATATATATATAGTTTTAAAAAGGTACATTTAGCTATAGTTTTTCCATTTTCCCTATGTATAGTGACTTGGGGGGCACCCTGTACATGTCTGCTTGGAGAGAGTTCTTCAAATATAAAGGTAGTGTCTATTTTCTAAGTAAGACACATAGGTTCTTGTTGCATTGTTACATATTAAATATATGTTATAGCTACATTTTTCTCATGTATATGATATTTAGTTAAAATTAAAATAAATGGTAGTTGATTCTTCCATTAAATACAATAATATGCAGCCATTAAAAAAAAAAAAAAGAAAATGTGTGGACTCTGGGGCCCACAGGCCTGAGTTTAAACTCTGGCTCTGTTCCTTGCTGAATGACTGTAGGTAAGTGTCTGAACCTCATATGTCTATAAAATAAGAATGATTATATTTATCTCACATTGTTAAAAAATTTAAACAGCATAAAAATTGAGATATACAAAACATGGTACTTGGCACACAGAATGTATGTATGTATATAAAAATATATAAAATATCTCAAAAAATGCTAGCCTTTCTTATAGAAGAGAAAAAGAATATAAAGGGTGGGGCCATAGCTGGTACGCATCTTTGATGTTGAAGGTCTGAATAAGCAGGAGGGATGTGGCTGTGGGGGTCGGGAAAACACCCAGTAATTACTTTTTGTATCTAATTAGCACTGTATGATAGTCTCAGGGGCTATATTTTTATCTTCCCTAATATTTTATAATCTTTTTCCTAATAATCTTCAGTTATTGATTGGAGCACATTTTCACATCTAAGTATTTGATTCACACAATGTTAGTACACTTAGCTAATGTTGAATCAAAAAAATGTGTGTGAATGGAGCACTATAATTTTCACCCTCCATGCCTTTGCATTAAGAACATCTCTGAAATCTGACAGCAAGAGCTTTTGGGAAACAACAGCTTCCATGGAGAACCGTGAGAGTTGAGCCCTAACTATTCCACAATTCAAAAACAACTTTGATATCAGTCAGGTCTATACATAATCACAATGTATGCCAGGGATTAATTTCTGAATACCTAGCAGCAAAGGATTTGTAATTTAAGACCAATTCTACTGAAGGATAGCATTTGGTACTTTTGGCTAAAGTGATGCCACCAAGTGGCAGGAGCAAAAATAGCATGTGCTCAACCAGCTCTGAAGGTAGCAATGCTTTATCAATTTGTAATTGATTTTGATAATTACATTAATTAGTCTTAATTAATTGATTTTAATATTATCATTATTTCAAATATACAAAATTATATTTTATAATTTTTTTAATTGAATGATTTGAAGTACTTTAATTCAATTGTGTATAAAAGGCAATTGCTGTATAATTTAATTTTTGTGATCAGAAAGTAATGTGGACTTCTGAAGCTAAGTAAAATTATGAGAGAGTCTAAGCATTAGATTGCTTTGCTTTCTTTAGAATTCTACTTAATATGATTGCTTCCCTGAGTAAAAAGAAATACATAAATTGCTAAGAGAATTGGTCAGTATTAAAAATATGAAGATGGGCTCAGCGCCTGTGGCTCAACACGCAAAGGTGTGCCAGCCACGTACACCTGAGCTGGCGGGTTCGTATCCAGCCTGGACCCACCAAACGACAATGACACTGCAACCAAAAAATGGCCGGGCGTTGTAGTGGGCGCCTGTAGTCCCAGCCACTTGGGAGGTGGAAGCAGGAGACTCGCTAGAGCCCAGGAATTGGAGGTTGCTGTGAGCTGTGATGCCACAGCACTCTATACAGGGTGACAGCTTGAGGCTCTGTCTCAAAAAAAAAAAAAAATGAAGATGATGTTTTGTGGGCAATATGGCAGACTGACCACATGCTAATTTAAATAAAAGTAAAGATACTTCAATGGAATCTATTAATGATGAGAAAGCAAAAACAGAAAAAGAAAGAGGGTAGAAAAGAGAGAAAGAACCAACAGAAAACCTGGAAAAGCAAGAGCAGCTGAAGGAATAAGATAGAGGGAGCAGGGCCCCAGTCCAGAGTGGTTAAGCAGCAGGATACAACCCAGGAGCTTCTGAGTAGGCCTCAGGAACCTGGAGCTGGAGATAAAGCCCAGTGGTGTGCGGGAGAGGGAATGCAGAGCTAAAGAAAAAAAGGAGTCTTAGATTAAGCTCTAAGACAAGTTCTATGTCTTCTAATGCTAAATGTTACTGTGAAGACATCACAAAGTAGCTCAATTTTCTTCCACGTGGAATTTTTTTTATTCTTCCTGGATAAATAAAAAAAATTTATTCTTAAAATTCAATAAAAAGCAGTAAATACTTAATTCAATATAGTGTTTCCAGAATTTACTGGAATACACTGTGTCCTTTGAAGCCATAGTGTAAATTCCTTCTTTGAGAAAGTTATTATTACAACTTAAAATTTATGTCATATTTCATTTGTTTCTTTTCAGAGACACCTATTATTTTTATATTCTGTGATTTTTTTTTTCTTTTTTTGAGACAGAGTCTCGCTTTGTTACCCTCAGTAGAGTGCGGTACTATCACAGCTCACAGCAACCTCAAACTTTTGGGCTTAAATGATTCTCTTGCCTCAGCCTCCCAAGTAGCTGGGACACCCACCACAATGACTGCTTTTTTTTTTTAAGAGATGAGGTCTCCTCTGGCTCAAGCTGGTCTCAAACTCCTAAGGTCAGGCAATCCACCCATCTTGGCCTCCCAGAATGCTAGGTGTGAGCCACTACGCCTGGACTATATTCTGTGATCTTTATGTCTATTCTACATGTATTATGCTATCTGTAATTGCTTAACATCTTTTCTTTCTCTCTATGTTCATTATAATTATCTCCAGTGTTTCCTTTAGTCCTGAAGTTCAATGAACAGCCACTAGCTACGTGTGGCTATCTAAATTTAAATTAATTAAAAAAAAAACAAAACTTAAAGTTCAACTCCTTGACTAACTTAATCCGACCTTGACTGTTCAATGGGCACTTGTGGCCACTGTGTTGTAACATTTCAGTCATTGCAAAAACTTCTCCTAAACAGTGCTACTCTAGGGCAATAATTGAGTCTCTGCTGCTTGTTACATCTTTCTTCTTTCTTATTTACTGTTTCTTCTGTAGTTGTATTATGTTAGTCCCTAATATTTCCTTACCACTTTTTAATTTTATTTTGTGGTTTTATCTTACCCGTGAAGTCTTCTTATATAAATCTGAGTTTTTGTAAACATTCTTCTCACAGTATAAATGAAACACACAGGGTAATCTCCCCTTGGGGAGAGAGTTGGCTGTCTAGTATTACTTAGTTTTTCATCTATCATTTGCATACTACATTTTTTTCATATTAGTTATATTTATTTATTTTTGGCATAAGTAAGTTTTTCCCTCCTTACGCTGGTTTCTATTTTTTTCTATTTGTTTCTCATTGTACTGAAACTGAATAAGGAAAGATTTGCCTAACCTACTTATGATGATTATGACATGGCTAAATTCTGCCATACTCCTTCCCTGCCTCCTCTTTCTCATACTTTATAAGCTACACTGCAAGGGTCAGCAAACATGGCCTGTGGGACAAATTAGCCCATCTCCTCTTTTGGTAAATAATTTGACTGAGACAAAGTCACACTCACTCCTTTGCTTATTGCCTGTGGCTACTTTTATGCTGCAATGGCAGAGTTAAGTAGCTGTGACAGACATCACAAGGCTCCGAAAGTCTAAATATTTATAGTCTGGCCCCTTGACAAAAAAATTGTGTTGACCCCTCAAGTCCAGTGAAGGAAAAATTATCTATAGCCAAGGGCTGGGGTACGGTGAGAATAGGGGGTAGATAAGATCATCCATTAGCCGAATTGGGCTCTGTTTCTCATTTGCAGTTTTACTAAAGGTCTTTGACTTGAGTTCGCCACACATCTTACTCAGTTTGGGCTGACTAAGTACTGTAGACTCATTATCTTGTAAACAACAGATATTAATTTCTTATAGGACTGGAGGCTAGGACTCTGACATCAAGGAGCCAGCATGGTGAGGTTCTAGGGGGGGCGCTTCTGGGAAGTAGACTGACAGCTTCTTGCTGTATCTTCACTTGACCAAGAGAACTTGTTCTCTGGGTCCCATTTATAAAGGCATTTATAAAATCTCACTCACGAAGCCTCCACCCTCACAAGCCAATTACCTATCAAATTCCACCTCCAAATATCAGCTTGGGGGTTGGGATTTCCACTTACTCATTTTGGGAGGACACAGACTTACAGTCCATAAGACTTCACAATGCCGAGCATACCCTCTTTGAGACCAGGGATCAACTCCAGCTTCAGTCCATCCTCAATCCCTAGTTCAGCTGGAACCTCTGCAACTTTTGCTACTTTTAAGAAGAGGTAACCCAATTTGTGCTCTTGCCCTGTACTCAGGCATCAGTCATTTCTGCTGCCAAAGAGCTGAAAGGCAAAGCATCGAAAGTGGGTTTGGCTTCCCTACTGAGCACCTTTAAGACCAGAAGGACCAGAAGGACATGACTGAGGCTGCCCACCAAGGGCTCAGCAGCAGCCTCTCACCCTCACCTGCAACCACCTCACATCTTTCCTTCTTTATTTCTATTTTTATGGAGATTTCTCCTTCACCAACTCCCTGTGGCGAGGTTTGTAAGATTTTTGTTTTCTTCAGGTCTCCTTCTTAATGCTTCTGAAAAAAAATCAGATTTAGGAGCTTTCTAGAGCCCATACTATGCTCCTTAAAAGAGTTTTGGTTTTCATTGGCTAAGGACTTCTGTATTTTTCTCTTTAAAAAAACACTATTTGTTGTGCATATCTTAGATTTTCAGAAATAAAATCTGGAGATCTGGTTTTCTTCTGCATCTAAAATTAAGAGATTATACATATTAGTTTTATAAAATCATCAGTGAAGAACATATTTGCAAAACTCTTAGCTACCTTCTTGCATTTTAAGGTGAAGGATTTGCGATTGCAATAACAAACCACAAGGGGGTGTACTTTTGACTTAAATTTTTTTGAATTACCATATACACACACACACACACACACACACACATACATACATACGCATATAGTTTATGCTGGGTTTTTGTTTTTAGTTAAAATAATCAATAAATAAAATGACAACAAGGATGTGGTACTTTAAAATTATATTGCTCAATTACAAAATTGATTCAACAATGTTTTGGACACTTACAAAGTGCAAGACACTCAACTGGACTGTTTATTAATAGCATGCTAAACCTATGTCTTTACAAGTCATTTGTGGAGAAAGATGAAATAGTGGGTGATCTGTATTATGAGTAATTACAGATGGGTTTATGTAGCACTAGTCTTTCAAAAAGTAATGATTGCATCATCTGTTTTAAAGTGAGAAGTTTACCACCAAATATACTTGAAAGATATTAGTCCAATGTTTATAGATCTCACACCACACGGTCCAAACTTCCTCAGGCAGAGATAAGTTCACTGTTTAAAAATTCTGCTATTCTTTAAAATAAAGGGATTATGCAGACTGAGATTTGAAAAATGATTTCCCATTTTTTAACACAACATATGATTATAAGATTCAAATTGCTGCAACAAAGTAATTGAAGCTAAGTAGCTTCAGTAGCTAAGGAAGAGTTCCTGATAATGGGCCACTTGATATCTAGGACTAGATATTATTCGGTAGCTGCAATGATGGCAGAAAGTATTTAGACAGACATAGAAATAGGATATTGTTAAAAATGTTGGTAAGATAGGCTCAGTGCCCGTAGTACAGTGGTTAGGGCACAGCTACATACACTGAGGCTGGCAGGTTTGAACCTGGCCCGGGTCTGCTAAACAACAATGACAATGCCAACAAAAAAATAGCCGGGCATTGTGGCTGACGCCTATACTCCCACCTACTTGGGAAACTGAGGCAAGAGAATTGCCTAAGCCCAAGAGTTTGAGGTTGCTGTGAGCTGCGACACCATGGCACAGTGACATAGTAAGACTCTAATTCAAATAAAAAATTTTTTTTGGTACGATCTCAAAAAAAATTTTTTTTTGTAAGATTTCAAAAATCTGTATAATTGGATGAATAGATTGGATTTTAGATAAATTTAAGCTCAATTCAAATAAGGGCTGAACAGTAACATGAAAAAACAAAACAAGTGGTGGCACATATTTAATTAAGTTATTATATCAGGGTAAGAAAAAAATCAAAACCAAAAAAACCCCAAGTTACTTACTAGAGAAACAATCTATAGAAAATTTAACAATTAACTTTGATTTCACCAGATATTTCTGGGAAAAAATAGAGAAAAGGGAATAGTTTTGATAATTTGCAGCAAGAAGCAACATTATCTTTCATATTTTTTTTTTTAATTGGGGTCTTCTTGTTGCCCGAAGCTGAAGTGCAGGGCACAATCCTAGCTCACTGCAGCCTTAAACTCTTAGACTCAAGTGATCGCCCTATTTTCAACCTCCCAAGTAGCAAGGACTACAGGTATACACCCTTAAGCCTGGCTAATTTTTAAAAAAATTTTTTGAAGGTTTACCTTGCTATGTTGCTCTGTTTGGTCTTCTACTCCTGATATCAAGCAATCCCCCCACGACCTCAGAGTGCTGAGATCACTGGCATGAGCTATCATACCTGGCTTTTCTGATCTTTCAACCCAGCTTTCTGTGAGGGTCTCAGATGCTCCTATATTTCTTGTCTCACTGAATCTCATCTCTTTTCAATCTGAAAATAAAAGGGAAGCGTTTTTGCCTCAACTTATTTTTCATTTTAACCAAAATAAAAAATAACTTGGAAAATGATGGCTTCAACTATGTTTTTTATTATAAATTGCAGCTCAATTGAAATGTACATATTGTTCTTAAAGTTGTTTTGTTGTTCTGAAAATGATGTATTATATTCCATTCTGATTGTTCACTGTTTTAAATAATAAACTTAGAATAAAAATAAAATCAAAGTCTTTGAAATAAGCTGGGTATCTTGCATACCCACAAATTATAGGCAGGGCAAATTAAAAAAAAATTGTTTAATTATCTCCTGTAAATGAGTAAAAGACATGAACAGAAATTTCACAAGGAAGTACAAGTAGCCAATAAAAACACAAGAACAGTCATCTTGCTAAAACCTAGACAATGCAAATGGAAACAAGGAAATATTATCAATCAATATATTAGCTAGATACATATTTTTAGCCATGTAATTTACCTGAATTTATCAAGGACAAAATAATTAAAGTGAAACTGATCAGATAGCGTCTGTGGTTCAAAGGGGTAGGGTGCCAGCCCCATATACCTGAGGTGGCCAGTTCAAACCCCACCCCTGCAAAAATAAAACAAAACAAAACAAAACAAACCTGTAAAGTGAAACTGATAGAATTATAATTTTTATTTCATAAAAAATGATTGCTCCTAAAAGTCTTTGAAAATAAAGAAACAAGATTATGAAAAATATCAAGAAATTAATGTTTTGTAACCACTTGCTCCATCTTTGAAAAGTATTATTCTTTTTTTCATATTCTAATGTCATTTACATTTTATTCTAACCTTAATCCCACAATTGATGTCTTTGTTTTGTTTGGATGGATTAAAATCTAATGCCAGGATTTATTCTAGTTTTTGTTTTTACCATTAATGTCTTTATTACTGAATTATTTTATTCTGAGAGTTCAGTAACTGTCTTGATTGAGGGGTTTTTTTGCACAAGAAGAATTTTTAAGAAGGGTTCATGGGTGTTGTTTGTTTTTTTTTTTTAATTTTTGAAGATTTAGGAGTATCGGATGCTGGCCTTTATGAACATCAGTTTGGCTCTACAGAAGATTTTGGGTCATGCTTTTTTCAGTATTGTTTAGATAGTATACATCATCACCTCTCTGGCCTTGGATGCCATCTCACATCTAAAGCCACTGCCATCATTCCCCTGTTTTTATGTCTAGTTGTAAATATAATTTTTTACCCTTGACGCTTAGCATCTATACCAGAATATATGTTAGTGTTACTCAGTCCTTGCCAATTTGTCCTACCCGGGGCTCGTACCTGGTATCTCCAGCCTCACTTGTCCTCATGTCTCTGGCACGTCCACCTTACCACCCTGTCCTGTGAACTCACTGTGCTGCTTTATATCCTGCGGCTTGGTACAAGCAAGAGAAATTCCCTCATTTCCTACCCTCTCCTCTGTCATATGCTGTTACTATTCTAGCAGATTTAGCTCTGTGTCTCCTTGGCGGTCGTTTCTGGAGCACACTCCTCGGTGACCCAGCCACTTTTCCCTTTGGCTGACGAAATGTTACATATATCCCTAGTAGTACTGCACTGGGTACGAGGAGGTACCGTTAGTGTTAAGGCTCCTGTTAGGGAGCTCCAAGGGCAAGGAGCGTAACTACGCAAGCATTTAAGGCCAAAGCCGAGAGTGCTCCTTGGTGAAAAGTCAGGAATACTGGATGGGTAGGATGAGGACAAATGACTGAGCAGCTAGTAAACAGAAAAAGTTGTCAGTCTGGTGAGAATGCAAATTTCTGCTAAGGCGGAAGTTCCAAGTTGTTGAAGAACACTAATCATGTGCCCGAGGGCGGGGTAGATAAAAGTGCCCGCGATAAGCCTAACTTGGGTGAGCGAGCTGTCATTAGCTAAGCCTCTGCGACGCAGGGGACAACTGTGCAGGGGAGTCCGGCGTCCGCTCTCCAGGACCACGACCTCCTTCCCGTGAGGAGGAGCGTGTACGGTCCCTTTTTTTCTCCATTTCCACATTCTTCACTACCATCCAACTGCGAGTGAAACTAACCTTTCTGTGGAGCTGTCCGCAGCGGAACAGGCGGCGCCGGCGAGGGGAAGAGCTGGAGGGCTGTGCTACAGTGCACTCCTGGTGCGCATGCTCGCTGCGGGCCGCGGGCGGGGCCGAGTCGTCAGCTTGCGCCTGCGCGCTGGGTCGGCCCGGAACTTCGGCCTCTGCAGTGGTGACTCCGAGCAGGGGCTCCCGGCGGAATGGTGCCCAGTTGCCAGGTAAGGGCGGGGTGCGTGGGAGCGGGGCAGTCTGTGAGGTGCGTGCACACGTCTTCCCTCCTCGGACCGGGCCCTGGTCAGTCATATCTTCCCCCGACCCCTAACCCACGCTTGCCTGGCCACCGTCACGGGTCCCTTCCCGGCTTCCAGGCTTGGCTCTGGCCACCCCAACCAATGTCCAGTCCACTTGGTGACCTCGTGGGGTCCCGGCCGCAGCGTTGAGGATCGGCACGTTTCTGAAGGCGCCTTGACCTTTTTTTAGCTCCCTGTCTCTCAGATTTATTTTGACGAAAGCATTTTTTTAATCTAAAGAGAAACGTGCCTAATTAAGACCTCTGATGAAGAAATGCGCTTCATGTATGGATTTACAAACCCTTGATTATTTGCAAACCTGTGATTATTTTGTAGACAGTAGTTTGTCCTGAGGGACAGGTAGGTTATCTCAGTCGGATCTCTTAGATAGCAGGCTGATTGCGCAGATTTGTCCTGTACTTTAAACGCCGTTGTCAGGTTTTGTATGTTGCGTAACTCAGTCCTCAGCAGCTGCGTCCAGTGTTTCGTAAACTTGAATCAAAGGTCACTTGACATCCGTGAAAGACAAGTCACTTGCGGATTTGGTCGTTTATTTTATTTGTGATTCATCTTTTAACTCAGACACTCCGCTTAAATGCTTAATAAAAGATGCTATAATTTTATGTCATAAAGACAGGCTTAATTTTTATTATGGTATATGTAAGTTTTTAAAACGGAAAGGCATCCAGAAATTCGTCTGAATTGTGCTTAAAACAGTTTTTTAAAATTTGAACTTGTATATGTCCTGAAAATTTTTTATGGGCAATTTAACTTTCTCTACCTTACAAAATTTATTTTTGATTAAAGTAGTACATTTGGAAATTGAGAAAACTTCTCAACCTGGAAGTCAGAAAAGTGCTATGAGTTATTATTAAAAACGTTTTTTTTTCTCCTTTCAGGTGGAAGTATTGTATTTTGCAAAAAGTGCTGAAATAACAGGAGTTCGTTCGGAGACCATTTCTGTGCCACAAGAAATAAAAGCACTGCAGCTGTGGAGAGAGATAGAAACTCGACATCCTGGGTAGGTAAAATTTTGTAGAATGCCTATGATTAACACTGTTTAATATTTTAAAATATGTAAATGTAAAAGGGCTAGTTTTTATTTCCATGGTTAACATCCAAAGGGCCATTAGTTGCATTTTTCTGGGGCTACTCCTAAAAGCTTAAACCCTGTATTTAGAAATGCACAATTTCTTTCTTTCTTTTTTTTTTTTCTTTTTTTAGAGACAGAATCTCACTTTATCGTCCTGGGTAGAGTACTATGGCGTCACAGCTCACAGCAACCTCCAGCTCTTGGGCTTAGGCGATTCTCTTGCCTCAGCCTCCAGAGTAGCTGGGACTATAGGAGCCCACCACAACGCTGGGCTATTTTTTGTTGCATTTTGGCTGGGGCTGGGTTTGAACTCTCCACCCTCAGTATATGTGACCGGTGCCCTATTCACTGAGCCACAGGTGCCGCCCTAGAATTTCATAAAGATATTTTACTACAAAAGCACAGTGAGCTAGGATACTCACAGAGGGACATGATTATATTTTCTAATTTACAAAATTACTGAAAATGCAGATTCTCCATTTTTATAACATTTAATGAAATTGTCACAAATTCATTTAAAATTGTGTGCTTTAGTCAGGCATGGTGGCATGATTTTGTAATCCCGGCCTCTCAGGAGGCTGAGGTGGGAGGATAACTTGAGCCTAGGAATTAGAGAGGAACTTGGGCAACATAGTGAGACCCATCTCAAAAAATATCTATGTTTTAACTTTTTTGTCCTGCTCCTCTCTTTAGAGAACTCTAAATAAAATTTTCTAAGATTGAAAGAACAATGGGCTACAACAAATCCTGGATGCTGTTGAATTGAATTTTTGCTATGTTTTTTTCCTGGTTTTGAAAAATGTATAATTTTAGTGCTGCCATTCTTGCCTCAGCCTTTTTGGAACAAAATATAAAAGTAGCTTATTCTGGGGTGTTTTAGGACTATTAATAGTGGCACACAAGTTTGTATAGTTTTAATCTGAAAGTCCCTGTTCTGTATAAAAGATACTCCACACTATTGTTTAAAAGGAAATTGCCCCCTTCTTGATTTCCTATCTTTTTTTTTTGATACAGAGTCTCACTTTATTGCCTTTAGTAGAGTACCATGGCATCACAGCTCACAGCAACCTTCGAGTCCTGAGCTTAGGCGATTCTCTTGACTCAGCCTCCTGAGCAGCTGGGGTTACAGGCGCCCACCACAACACCCAGCTATTTTTTTGTTGCAGTTTGGCTGGGGCCGGGTTTGAACCCACCACCTTCGGTATATGGGGCCAGTGCCCTACTCACCCTTGATTTCTTATCTTTTAAGTTGCTCTTACAGTAGTATGATAATCGGTGGAACATGGTGGGACCTCTATTCTCCTTTACTTTTGAACTTTTACTTGCAGGGAAGATACCTGGTCTTGTGGGAAACTTCTAGCTGTAGTTGGTATTGTGTGTGGACAGAAAGCCCCTGGGAAGGTCATGTGTTGATTAGAATATTTGTCTTTTGAATTTTTCTTTTTGGTTTGAATGTTGCCTCCAGTCTAGTGGGTTTTTGGTTTGTTTTCTTTTCCAAGACATACAATATCCAATAAAGAGTTGTTAGCCGTTTAATTCTTTGCAATAAATAAGTATATCCTTCAGTGGATATGTGAGTCAATTATCCACAGAATGCAAGTCAATTTAATTAGTACATTTTGTAGGGGATATTTGTTATAGTAAAAATTTGTATTTAAGAAGTAAGGTGTCACTCTGCTGCCCAGGTTGGAGTACAGTGATGTGATCATAGCTCATGGTAACCTCAAACTCCTGGGCTCAAATAATCTTCCCACTGCAGCCTTTGGAGTTAGTAGCTAATATTACAGGCATGTGCCACCCTCCCCAGCTAATCTTGTAGGTCTTGTTCTGTTGCCCAGGCTGATCTCAACCCCTGGCCTTGAGCAACCTTCCCAGCTGTTCCTCTCAAAGACACATAGGCGTAAACCACCATCTCTGTTACACAGTAATATTTATGTAATATCTTTATAGGCATAAACCATCACCTACTTTATATGAGATCAGACAATTAAGTTCACAAACTCATCCTAGAAAAAAGGGCTGCATCACTTCATTGCTGAATATCAATACAGTCTCCTTCAAAGTACTCCCGCAGGCCATCTGTGACCGAAGTGAGGTATGTAGCACATTTTCTAGGATGAGCTCATGAGCTTAATTGTCTGACCGTGTATAGTCATATTTGTGTAATATCTTTAATTGCAACTGAACGAATTTGAGTCTATCACAGTTTTGATACTTCTAATCCTACTTACCCCTTCAGATTGGCTGATGTTAGAAATCAGGTGATATTTGCTGTTCGTCAAGAATATGTCGAGCTTGGAGACCAGCTCCTCTTGCTTCAACCAGGAGACGAAATTGCCATTATTCCCCCCATCAGTGGAGGATAGTGCTTTTGAGCCATCTAGGTATGTGAGATTTCTTTGTCTGAACCAGTCTCTGGTAGAAGATGTTAACTTGTTTGTGGGTTGCTTAATTTGTTTATATAGTATTTGTGAGTTTGTTTATAACAGGCCTTCATTGATGCAGTGACATTTTACTGGTATGGACAGACTTGTGAATACCTCCCTACCATCTCTGCAGCAACACTATTGCTGGCAGTTTAGTGTCAGTTCCATATGTTTATTGTGTTCCTTTAACATGGTTTATTGAGATCTTATTATGTGTCAGGCACAGTGCCAGACAGTGGAATATTAATATCCATATTTTTCAGATGGGAAAACAGATTTGCAAGAGCTGAGAAACTTGCCTTTCATCACTTAGCTAATAAATGGCAGAGCTAACATTTGAACTCACTGGACTCTCTCTTTTCTTTTTCTCAAATGTCCTCTCTAATAGTAGTTATAGCTCTCCATTGCACAGAGAAATATAGAAAAGTATCACAGATACATAGTCAAAAGATCACTGTGCCTGAAAAGAAAGCTTAAAATTGTTCAGGTATAAAGGAACAGCTTTATTGTTATAGCTGTGTTCCAGGTGGCTCTTTGACCCATGCCATCTTTTCCTGCTTTTCAGCAACTTAGTTCATATTCGAGTAGGATAATGTGTAAGAGTGTTCTTCAGTATAGTCTGTTAAGTACAAACAGATTGAATGAGGCTTGATTGGTTGTCAACTGAAGAATAAATAATATAGAAATTCACTGTCTTCCTTGATTAAAAAGGAAAGCTCTTGGCAAGTTAGGAATGAAAGAGGACTTTTTGGTAGGGCTTTTATTCAAAATCAAGAATAAATACTATGCTTAATGGCAAATGCTTAGTTCCATTAAAGGCAGGAATAAGCCAAGGATGCCTGTATATTTCTTTCATCATTTATTCCTCTACCCTGCTAGAAGGCAGTGCCACAAAAAATGAAGGACAGATCTGTAAAGCAGATTACCCCAAATGTCAACACTTAGGTTCTTTTTCAGGCCCACTGTCTGAAAAGAATTCCTTGTTAGATATGTATCTCAATTTTATTTGGAAACTGTGGTCACAATATCACCACTGTGATTTCAGAATGTCCTAAAATGTTATTTTTCCAAGTTTGGAATTATTTGGAAAATTATGGGCTACTATTAAAAAGGATGTCTGTACTTATGATGATTACAGCTGTTCTTTGAGAAGATTAGAAAGATTACTCAAAAACATTGTGTAATTTTCTTTTCATTCTTTGAGATACCTCCTAACCCCAGTGAAAATAGCCCACACCACACAGTCCCAAAACTGCTCATGCTGGTGAAGGGTGGAGAAAAGGGAACACTTTTACACTCTTGGTGGGATTGCAAACTAATACAGCCTCTTTGGAAAGAAGTATGAAGAATCCTCATAAAACTAAAAGTAGACCATTCGTTTGATTCTATAATCCTGTTACTAGGTATCTACCCAGAAGAAAAAAAGTCATTTTACCATAAGGACATTAGCGCTAGAATGTTTGTCGCAGCCCAATTCATAGTCCTCAAGATGTGGAATCAACCCGAGTGCCCCTCAACTCATGAATGGATTAATAAACTGGGGTATATATTTACCATGGAATACTATTCATCCACAAAAAAGATGGAGACTTTATGTCTTTAGCATCAACCTGGATAGAGTTGGAAAACATTCTACTTAGTAAGGTATCACAAGGTGGAAAAGCAAGTATCCAATGTACTCAATGCTAACAGTATTGACAGAGAAATATGAAACCAGTAGACAGACAAACACATGCCCACACAAGAGAAAAACAATTAAACTCAAGTGGGAGGGAGGAGGGACAGGGAAGGAGAAGGATTGGTGTGCTCTCACCTCAGAGGCAAAATGTAAGGTGTGCCTCAAACATTTTTAAAGATCATTAATTTATTTTCAAAAGAAGTTCATAGCATAGTACATATATTCATTTTTTATTTTTATTTTTTATTAAATTATAACTTTGTACATATACAATGTGAAATGCTTACATTGAAATAAGTAACACAGCCATCACAATTCTCATTTCTTAATAGTTTTGAAATGTACTGTTGCATCATGCACATTAGGTGAGGTCCCCCCAAATACCCTCCCTCCTCCCATTTTTTAAGTCTTTTTTTTGATCAGCATAGTTAAGTGTGCCAGAGTAGTTTAAGTATAGGTTCGAGTGTGCTGTGAGATAAAAAAGGTTGAAAAGCACTATGCATAGGGTACATGGCACACCTCTGGGGAGAGGGGCACAAGTACAACCTGCACTGTACCTAAAAGTGCAAACAATGTAACCTGATCATCTGTACCTTCAGATTAATCTAAAATTAAAAAAAAAAAAATTGTGTGTTGTTTACATTTGGCAGGATTGGTCTTATGTAATTTTAGAACTTGCCAGCTAGGTTTTAGTAGTCTTGTATTAATGAAATCAGAAGTGGGAATTCAGAGTTGGGCATGGTGGCTCATGACTGTAATCCTAGTACGCTGGGAAGCTGAGGTGGGAAGACCTCTTGATGTCAGGAGTTTGGAAGAGCTTGAGTAGGAGTGAGACCTTGTCTCTACTAAAAACAAAAATTAGCTGGGTGTTGTAGTGGGCACCTGTAGTCCCAGCTACTCATGAGGCTGAGGCAGTAGGATCACTTTCAAACTCCCCAGCCTAGGAGTTTGATTGAGGTTGCAGTGAGCTAGGCTGTGGCCATGGCACTCTAAAAAAGCCATGGCATTGTAATCTTGGGAGGCTGAGGTGGGTGGATTGCCTGAGCTCATGAGTTCCAGACCAACCTGAGAGAGAGTGAGACCTCGTCTCTAACAAATAGCCAGGCACTGTGGTGGGCGCCTGTAGTCCCAGCTACCTGGGAGGCTGAGGCAAGAGAATCACTTGAACCCGAGTTTGAGGTTGCTCTGAGTTAAGATGTCACAGTACTCTACTAGGTGACCAAGTGAGACTCTGTCTCAAAAAGAAAACAAGAAGATTCCTTGGTTGCAATTTCAGCCCTTGAGTGAGTCCTTAAGCTCTCTGAACCTTCCTTCTCTCATCTTTCAATTCAGATAAAACTTCACAGAATTTATAATTGAACTCCTCAGAGCCTACAAGGTCCTACCCACTTCCCACTTGTCCACCCTCAGTCTGCCCTGTTCTGTCCCTTGTTGATAAGTTTTGGAACACATCCCACTGTTACTTGCCCCAGTGCTTCTGAATTTGCCCCTCACTCATTCTGCCTGGGGACCCTTCTTTTTTTACAAGGCTGCCTTTTTAATCTTTCAGGTTTCAGCTTTGAATATTACCTCTTGAGAGTGACCTTACAATCTCTTCCCCATCCCCCATACACTGCTTCAGTACTTGTTTATTTCCATAACTTACTCCTATTGGTAATTCTTATTTGTTGCTTTCTTTCTCTCATTCAAATACAAGTGCCCTGAAGTAAAGACTCTGTGCTTTTGTTCCTAGGTCAGTAGCTGGTGCCTGGCCTTAGTCTCTGGCGCTTAGTGAGTATGTAATAATGTTTGATGAATTGAGAGAAATGCATGGCAGAGGGCTTTGCACAGACCTAGTAAATAAATGCCCCAGAGTTCATTCCCTTATTTCCTCAGTTACTCACCCAGGGTCGTGCCAGGCCATCAGAGGAATCCAGTTCCTGTAGAGTCAGAGTCACCATCACTTCTGCTCTCCACTTTTCCTTTTTTTTGCAGTTTTTGGCCGGGGCTGGGTTTGAACCTGCCACCTCCGGCAAATGGGGCCAGTGCCCTACTCACTGAGCCACAGGCGCTGCCCTCCCCCTTTCCTTTTGGATAAAGGACAAGGCAGCTGTAGGTACTTGGGAACATAGCAGCAAGAGGGGGTGGGCACGTAGAGGAAGGTGGCAGTGTCTGGGCTGTACCATGATGGGGGGTACCAGTAGTGATCATAGAATCTGGAGCATATTGTCCTATGAGATAGATTGCTTTTTAGTGATCATGTTAATGGTGAATTCCTTTTTTATCTCATGCTCGATTCAATAGGGATATTTATAAAGATACTGAGTTTTGCTAACATTTTATGCTTCCATCATTCATATCAAGTCACACCTCCTAACACATCTAATTGTGTGTCGGGGGGAAGAAAAGAAACTTTGTCTGAGAAATGCGAGCCTGTTTAAATTATCAGTCCCAGAGAGACACTGGAATGAAACAGCAGCGGTAAAACGTCATCCACTGGCTGTCACAGCTCATACCCTGTAGTTCAGTGATGCATAACTGATCAGTGTTCTCTCCGGACTAATGGGAATTTCTGTCAAACAACTTTGTACTACCTATCAGCACCCTTTTTGTTCCCTTTCCCTTTAAAAACCTGCTTGTAACAAAGGCAACTTGGAAGCATCCCAGGTAGCTGCCCTCATTTTGGCTTAGGTAAACTCTACATTTTGTGCCTCAGCCTCTTTCTTTTAGGTCAACATAACATAGAAAAAATATAAATTGAAACATCCTGTAAGTTCAATGTTTTTCCTCTAGTACTAGAGTTAAGATTTGTTAACATCTTATTTCTAGGAAAGATGTGGATGAAGTTAAAGAGAAATCTAAAGATATAATAAAATTCACTGAGGAGAAACTTTCAGTAGATGAAGTCTCACAGTTGGTGACTTCCCCACACTGTGGCGCAGTATCCCTGTTTGTAGGTGAGTTGTACTTTTCACAGTATCTATCGACTGCACAAGACAGTAGAAATTAGCAAGTGTGTCCTTGGTTCAGGGTTCATAGAGGATTTAAGGTAAGGAGCAGTAAATCAAGATTACCGATGGTAGTAGGTAGAAATTTTTTAAGTTCTTGTTTATTTTAATAAACTTCCGTTAAACTGTATTAAATTACAGGCATTTTTTAGAAGTAGGGTAAGCATCATAGTTGGGAGAGAGAATTTTATACTTTCCAAATACTGAGAGAAGAATGAATGGATTTGATTGATGATAATCCTGGAGCACAAATGTTTTCCTTTTAAGGATCAAACGCTGTTAGATAAGAAAAATCTCCTGGTTTGTCACATTAGTGTTTTAAATAAACTTGCTTAATCAGTGTTATTTTATTTCTGTCTCATCTTTGTGATAATTATCTTTCCTTTTCCTAGTAAGTTTTTTTTTTTCTTAGAACATTTCAAGGCAATTTTAGACAAATTGATAAGCTATTTAGGAATAACCCTCTTTTATTTTATTAATGTGCTGTTTCTATTGTAGGGAAGATCTTTAATTTTTTTTTTTGTTTGTTTTTGCTTTTTTTAGGAACTACAAGAAATAACTTTGAAGGGAAAAAAGTCATTAGCTTAGAATATGAAGCATATCTACCTATGGCGGAAAATGAAGTCAGAAAGATTTTTAGTGAAATTAGGCAGAAATGGCCAATCAAACACATAGCAGTATTCCATAGACTTGGGTATGGTTTTCTTTATCAATTTAAAAACTAAATACAGTTATTTTTCTATCTTTGTACTAATTCTGACTCTTGAATCTTTCTTAAGAACGTGATTATCATAAGAGGAAGGTTTGGAGGGAAGTAAGGGTGGCGTCTGGTACCTTTGGTGATTGCCTTGGTTTGTAACACTGGGAGAACTCTTTTTGCCACCGGTGCTGTGACAAAGGGCACTGGTGCCTGGACTTTCCAGCCCTGAACATAGGGCCTGTGCTAATGTGTCCTAAAGGCCTTGAGGCCTTTTGAGAGTGTTTTGTGGCCTGTCTTTGAGAGTCTCTTATAGATTTTTTTTGTTGGAAATGCCTTGGATAGTCATTAAAGTAGTTTTCCTTTTTGTACCACTAAAAAAGGAAGAGTTCTAGGCTTCAAAACGAAGCCAGCAGTTGAGACTCTATGTACCATATTTTATTATTATTTTGTTATTAATAAGTATAATTTTATTAATAAGTAGTTTTCTTATTATTAAGAAATATTATTAATAGTATTAATATTAATATTTAATATTTATTAATTTAATTTAATTTCTTAGTATTAATTCTGTGTTATGCTTGTCAGGGAGTATCATTGTGTCTTAGGCCTTGCCTGGCACTGTGCCTTGTTTGAGTCAAATGTTTGCTGGTTCACTGAAAGGACCCTTTGTTCTTGGGACCCATCAAACAGGTTTAGTGGATAGAGGCTGACAAATGGGCCACCAAATCAGCTTCAGCATCTCCTCTGCTGAATGCCACTGGGATGAATTACTGTTTTCTAACTAAATGGAATGTTTAAGTAAAATAGAACTATGGTATAGTTCTAAGAATGTGTAACTAGATTTTTTCCCCTCATGTGCCTGGCAGATTCTTTAATAGGAATATTCGGAAGTGACAGTAAATGTTTTTCCTTTTCTTGTCAAAGCTTGGTCCCGGTGTCAGAAGCAAGCATCATCATTGCTGTGTCCTCAGCTCACAGGGCTGCATCCCTTGCAGCTGTGAATTATGCCATTGATCATTTAAAAGCCAAGGTGCCCATATGGAAAAAAGTAAGTTAAGAAAATATCTCCAAATAAAACAAACAAAAAAAGAAAATATCTCATTTTTCTATGTGTACCTGACATTCTCAGGAATTCTTAGATAAAGGGTGTGGAATAAGAGTACATATTATATTTGTATTCATTCCCCAATTATAGAATCTTATTTTCTTTCTCTGTCAAAAAGAGCTTTTTTTTTTTTTCTTTTTTGTAAAGACAGAGTCTCACTTTATCACCCTCGGTAGAGTGCAGTGGTGTCACACAGCTCACAGCAACCTCCAACTCCTGGGCTTAGGTGATTCTCTTGCCTCAGCCTCCCCGAGTAGCTGGGACTACAGGCGCCCGCCACAATGCCCGGCTAGTTTTTTGTTTTGCAGTTTGCCCGGGGCCGGGTTTGAACCCACCACCCTTGGTATATGGGATCAGCGCCCTACTCACTGAGCCACAGGTGCCACCCCAAAAGAGCTTTTATATAATATCGCCTTTCCCAAGTTTTTTAAGCATGAAAAATAAATTCTCCAGAGAATACATGGAGAATTGTGAGGCTAAGCCTCAGGAAGCAGCAGCAGGTAGAATTCCTCGTCTGGACTGTTCAGTAGTTCATATAGGAGGCTCTTTCCCTTGAATTAGAATTCCTTTGAGTTAGAGGGTCTTTCTTTAGGAGAGTGGAAATAATGCCTCACTAGTAAGTAGATTTAAAAGCGTACACAGGAAATTCCAGTTTGTTTTCAGCCCATAAGTTAAACCAGTCAGTAAGAGGAAGTAGTTCTCTGGTTCACTCGAGCATCCTGAGGGCTGGAAAGGCCAACTCCCCCTCTTCTGCCCAGTCCCAGAGGGACTGTTGAGTGCCTGTGCACATACCTAGTTACACTGCAGGGTCTACAGTCGCCCACAGCAGTGGGCTCATAGCGAAGCTGAGGATTTAATGACTAGCTTAAGAGGTCAGAAGACGGGACAGAGACTCAGGACTTCTAAAGGGGGAGGCGCCTGTCCTTGTCAGGAGCCTCAGTCAGTAGTAGGGACGAGCAAGTCGGACTCTGGACCACAGCCTTGGACAGAGAGTTGGGACTTTTAAAGGGGGAGGCTCCTCTCCTTGTCAGGAGCGTCGGTCAGTAGTAGGGACGAGCAAGTCGGACTCTGGACCACAGCCTTGGACAGTTCGTGATCATATCTTCTGGATAAAACCTGAAACCACTTGCTATAAGGGACTACTTGGGGATCAGGTGATAGAATTATGTCGAAAGCAACAGTAAAGCTCTGTGGTTGCTTAGCTATGAACGAGGCTGCTACAGTTTTGATAGACTATGAGGCAGGCTCTGAAAGAGGGAGCGTAAGAGAAGAACATTCCCAGATGAGCTTCAAGCTGGAGCAGAAACAGCTTCCTTTACTGGGGAGGAAAGAACAGATGTGAAGCTGCCTGAAAGTGGATGAGATGGACCCCCAGAAGACAAGGGTAAGGCACAGGAATGGGGCATGTTCTTGTTTTTCTGCTTTAGGACGAGCTAGCTGTGCCATTGCTTTTCTCTGTTTGTAGAGATTTGGGGAAAATGCGGAGGACAGTTGAATTTGGATTCCTCTCCCTGCAGAAATGGAATCTGACTAGAGAGTGGGAAGAGAAAGTGATACCTTCTCCTTTCCTCCTTTCCACAGATTGTAAAGTCTAGTGTAGCTCTAGGTCTCGCCTGTGCTTTGAGATCATCTGTGATGTGGGGTAGGAGCGGGTGGTAGGTAGGCAGGGCTCATACTTCACAGAGCAGCGCACAGCAGATTACGGTTCTCAATGATTCGAGAATTTCTTTGCAGGTGGTCACTTAATTTCATGGCTAATAGAAATATCCCAGCTGCCTTTAGAAAAGCATATTTAGAAATATTTCAAGACCTTCCATCTTTCCCTATATATCCTTGCCCATGATGTCTCCTGTTATGGCTCAAAATGGAATGAAGTGATTATTCCTTTCTGTTGTTGCAACTTGTCTTGTTATAGCTTCTTGTCTATCATTTCTGCAGTTGGATTGAGAGTCCAACTGAGAGCGTAGGGAAGGTGTCTATTCATTTTTCTGCTTGTTGATTGGATTGTTAAAGAGGAGCAGATTAAATAGATGTTGACGAAAGAAAAAATTAAGCTAAAGAATTCACATTAATTTTTTCAGATGTCGTACTGAGGACTGTAGGCAGAGGCCTTGCTTATATACAGATGGTGGGGTTTAGGATGAGGAAAATCACATTAATTAAGCTTGCTCAGAAGCTATATTAATTAGAGCAGAATCACATCAAGATTTGAGTGTAAGAATACCTCTTTACAGATTGCAGAAGCATACTCACTAACTCCATCCAACATCGTCTTATGTGCAAGGAAAGGCAAAGACTAGGGTCATTTTTCTTGTAAGGAATTTAGCAAGTGAGAAGGGAGATGCAGGGGGCCATGTGCTCTGTCCTGTTCAAAGCGTTGCTGTCACAGAGTCAGGGGGCTTGTGATAGGATGCGGTGAGCAGGAATGAGCAGACGTGGCTTTGTTTGCTATTCTGTTTCCATGTTATGCTAATGTATCTGACTTAATTCAAATGTATTTTATTTTCATTTATTAAAATGATCTATTTATATTACCTGTTGTGATTCTGTTTTCTAGGAAATGTATGAAGAGTCATCATCATCTTGGAAAAGAAACAAAGAGTGCTTTTGGGCATCCAACGATTAACCACTTATATTTTTAGAGCACTTAATCTTGCATGTGGCAGACTTTCATCATTGATCACTGATGATTGATCATTATTTTTGGTTTCCACAAATCAAGCTAATTTACTGAAGATACATACATATGTCTTATGTTATACCAATGGAATAAAAGGAAAAGAAAGAAAGAGCAAAATGCGTGAGTACGTAGAAGGAGGGGTTATTTAGGAACTAGAGATAGAGGAAGGACTTTCGGGAAGAAATGGATAATTTAAATGTGAAGAACAATGTCTTTGATTGACAAATCCATCCACGAGTAACATCTCATTGTAACTCAACTCACATTGAGTGTGGACCCCTCTCAGTGACTTAATTGTCTCAGAAAGTGCCTCCCCACCTGGCCTCAATCCACTGATCTCATGGTTATCAGGGATGCATTATGGGAATGTTGGCAGAACTGGAAAAGTATAAAAAGTCATTATGAGACAGTCTCAATCTTATAGATTTTATGAACTTATATATATTCTTAAATAAACCCATGATTTAAAAAGTTTTAAAACAGTATTTTCCTGTATTTTTAAATTTAGTGATAATACCTAAATTATTTCCTGATTGGAAATATGGAAATTTCCAGTACTTTAGAATCCATAATCTTACCATAAAACTGTTTGTACTTTATTGCTTAGTAATAATGTATCCATATGCAAATCAGCATAAAATTGTAAAGCTAATGTGGTTTATAGCTGATTTTTGAAATTTAACTCATAACCATTTTTGTAATTTATATTAAAGAAATTAATGAAGGAAACTTCATTAATGGTTATTAACTAAAGCATGTTCAGATAGTTGTCTTTTTGGTTGATTATACAGCATTAACCTTAGTGAAGCCATTAAGTTTTCTGAAATATTTTATGCCAAACAGTGGGTGCAATTTTTATTGGTTAACCTTTATGCTATCTTGGTAGACTTGAGTATAGAAGTCCCTTACTGGTTTTATTGGAAATTGTTTCCATCTTTTTATGAGGAATACTTGATAAATAAAAATTATATATATTTAGTGTATACAGTGTGATAATTGTGAATTGATTACTACAGTTGAGCCAATTAACATATCCATTACGTTACAAATTTTTTTTTTTTTTTGCAGTTTTTTGGCTGGCACCCTACTCGTTTGCGCCACAGGCGCTGCCCCAGTTACATATTATTTTTTGTGTGTGATAAAAATACTTCAGATCTACTGTCTTTGTAAATTTCAAGTATACACATAAGATATTGGCATAATTTATGCAGTGGCAACATCACAAAATTTGCATTATGCATATTAAGAATAAAAACCATACTTTCAGACACTTAAATTGAAACATTTTTTTGTTTCTGTGATAAATAAACCTAGTCATCATATTTGTTACAGTTAGTGAAAACAGTTTTTATCTAGGGAATTCATTTATTCAACATGTTTATTGAACACTGTTCTGGGCCAGGCACCCACCCAGTGACTGTTACCTACCAGCCTCAAATACCTCGGGGAAGACTCTGCATCCTGCCTCTAGTTTGGACCTATGGGACATCCACATCAACTCTAGGTATCTCATGGTTACTTGGTGTCTATTCCTTGGCCATCCAGAGAGACTCAGCCAACAGCATATTAGGAAAGCAGACAAACCCCCACACACACCACTTATTTTCTTTACTGAGTTAGGGTTGCCTGTCTGGTCTCACCCTTCCCCTCTCAATTCAGTGGGGAGGTATCCTCTACCTTCTGCCAAGCTTCCCTGGAGAACAGGGCCTGGGCCTGGGTGTTGGCCAGTAAATTGCCTTAAATCTGAAAGCACATTACTGTGAAGTTACTGGGCCACTGCAGACATTTCTAGGATTATGCATGCAGGTTTATTAGGGTGATGTAATGTTAGTGTGAGATATATGTGGATTTCAAGATTTTTCTACTCAAATATTTCCTTAGAAGATCTTTATTGAGTTTTTAAAGAATATAGAACATTCTTTAAAGATGTTTTTAAAGAATCATGCCTTCATAAAGTAGACTTTATGCGGTTTGAAACTGAGACTACTATGCTTTTAGTTTTCAATTCAGAGGTTAAAGAGTAAATCTGGGGATGCAGGAACTGGGATGGAATGTCCCTGAAAGATTTTGGTGCATTGCACTAAATAGTCTTCAGTGACCCTTCCTTTCTTAGAAGTGAGTGGCAGAAGTTAAATCTAGTTGAGATGTTAGGGGACTGGGATCACTGTGAAATGTAGCCTTTCTATCTCTATAACTTGGCTGCTCAAATAATTAGAAAAGTAGCCAAAACAAACAAACAAAAAAAACACCCTCTACGCAGATTGCCTATAAAGCTTCAAGGTCACTTTGAAATTGTGACTTTCCGTGATTGGTAGATAAGAAGTAAGAAATTAAAATTTCAAGTATTGGAACAGGCGGCAAGCGAAAAGAGGATTTTATCATCTTCAAATGAAAGTAATAGCAGATGTTCAGTGAGTGAACTGTTCTGTGGCTATTTCTATCTTTTTGGTATGTTTAGAGTCAATATATTTTCAGTATTTTTTGAGAAATTGTTATCAAGAGGCAGTCGTTTGAGGATTGGTCTCATATCTCCAGATTAACCTATTGGAAAATTAGAAAATGGATTCCCAGATATGTCTTAAATCCAGCCACTTCTCCCTTATTCTGTTGCCACTTCTATAGTCCAAGGCTCCGATCCGTTGCTCTTGGACTTTTGCCTTAGCCTGTGGACCAAGATCATTCATTGTACTACTCAGAGTCCCCTGATAGCTCATTGTGTCCTAGAACCTCAAAGTCCTCTCCGTGGCCTGCAGTCCTACACAGTGGGGTCCCTGCCTGCACTCGCCTCCTGTCTTGCTCCAGGCCCACTGTTCGCTGTGGCTGGCATTGGAGAGGCTTGCTCTGATGTCAGAGGGCCCCCACTTGTCCCTTCTACATCACTTTCCATCGGAGATGTTCCCAGAGTTTGCTTCCTCACTTCACTTCAGTCTCTAATTAAATCTTACCTCCTCTGAGAGCCTGCTCTGACTACCCATTTAAAACTAAGAGTCCTCTCCCCTTTTTTTTGCTTTCTGTTTTATTATGATACTTGATGTACTACTACAGCTAGCAGCTTATCACCATCACTAGACTATAAGCTTCATGATAACAGGGATTTTTACTTTGTCACTGCCTAACCAGTATGTGAGCTTACTGTATGCATTCAAATACTTGCAGCTATTGGTGTTAAATAGTATGTCCTAAATTAAACTTGATACATGTAGTTGTAACACTTACAGATGTGAAAATGTACCTGGCTAAATGAATGTATGGGTCCAACCCAACTTTTCCCCTCCACTTCCTTCCCCACCCTAGTCCTATCACATCTTTCATAGCTATTGAGCATGTTAAAAATCTCTTGGAAGTTGGCACTATTTGTGTGCTGTAGTTAGTTGTATCATCCAGTAGAGGGCGGTATAAGGCAGGGCTATAGTAAGAGCTGCGTCTTTGATTTCAAGTGCAGTATGAAAAAGTTGAGCTTAGCTATTTTCTTTAAAGTAAGGCTGGAGTAGTCTGTAAATGAAAATTAGGCCTTAATTTTGGGTACGATGATGTCCAACCTCTAATTGGCATTTTAGTTTGAAATATTAAAGGGTTGTGATGAGGGAGGTTCTTAAAAATGTGGTTGTAGTTTTTAAGCAGGTGCTGTAGAATAAATAAAAGGAATTACTATTTAAAAAGTGAATAAATAGAAATATAAAATTATTTTCCATTTAAGTATATGAGACAAAACGGTAGCTTTAATACAGGTCTTTAACAGCATTTCCTAACCTGCTCTGTGAAAACCAAACAACTAAGGCTTCTTGTCTCAAACATGTTGTTTAAGAAGCGGAGTCCTGTCACCCAGGCTAGCCTTGAACTCAAAGCCAGCGTGGGCTCCTGTGATCCTCCTGCTTCATCCTATTGAGTAGCTGGGACTACGGGCTTCCACTACCCCTCCGCACCCCGCTCTCCAACATTTTATTTTTAATATGAGATACATGTATGTACAGCAATCACACTTGTCGGTAGTTGTGCTGTGGCAAGGAAGATGCCCTAACTGGGTGGCTTACCACCATAGAGACAGGCAGGGAGGTGGAGGGAGCCTCAATGCCTGAGGGGGAGACAGTTCTGTGTGAATGGCTGCACTTACATGCTTTCCACCCATCCTCCGCATTCATCTGTCATCTCTACAGTGATGGCAGTCTGTGAGCTAGATGTGTATCTTACTCTATGATTTCAGCATATATAATCTTTAAATGAAAATACATAAAGCTCAAGCTTACTTCTAAAATAAAAAAAATAACTAGGCGGATGACTGTGGTTCTATAATCTTTAAACAAAAGTACTTAAAGCTCAAGCTTACTATTAAAAAAAAAAAAAAACTAGGCAGATGACTGGTTTTACGTGTTTCAACAGTTTGGCTGGTGCTGTTCCCTCACTATTCTAAGCATACATTTTGTTTCAAAGGGTGAGCAGTGCTTCAGAGCAGTGCTTTTCAAACTTAAATACAATATGAATTACCTGGGAATCTTGTTAAACTTCCAGTTTGCATTCAGGAGTGCCGGGAGGCACCTGACATCCGAGCTCTGTAACCCGCTCCGGGACCACACTTGGAGGAGGAAGGTTTACACCAAGGTTGTAAGCCATGGGCCTTGTAAGCCTACTGCAAAAACATCCTTGTGGTCTCTGCTAGACATGAAACAGGCTCAATATGTATGCCTAGTAATATCCTCTGTCTTCTTGAGTCTTGAATGTGTTTTGAAGCAAGTGAGTACGTAAATATAGCAAATATGTATGTTGTAGAAACCAAAGCCCAAAGAAAATAACTTTATTTTCACAATAATTTTAATGATACTCAATAATGTGGTGTGAAAAGAGTGGTTTATAAGTAAATAAAATTCTTCTGTTTGATTCTCATATTTTGATATGAGAAAGATTATTAGTTGATCTTAATTCCTACTCCAACTTGATTTTCATTTCTTGGAAATCAAATGATTTGTGCAACTTGATATACGAACGTGCATATATTTATTTTTATAGGTTGGTGAAGGAAAACCACAATCAAAAACAGCAAATATATCACATCTTAAAGACTTATGCATTATCTCTGAAGGAAAATATTCAAGATAATCTCTTTAAAAAATATACAATTCTAACATAATTGTGCAATATATACATTTATATTTTGACTTCATCCACCGAAATAGATCAAGTACATATGAAACTATATTTACATAATGGCTACATTTTCATTTTTAAAAAGTTCAAAGTAGTAGTTAATGTTTTAATTTATTACAAATTTTACCTCTAGAGGTTTTATCTTTCAAATTGATTAAAATGGGTATGCCTGAATATACACCAAAGGCATAGTTCTAGAAAGTTGTATATGTAATTGTTTTATGTGAAAATCGAAATATTAAAGATGGATCTAGGATCTCAGTTTAAGGAATCCTGCCCTTCTGTTTAATGATGTCTTAATTTATGAAATTTTCATATATTGGCCTGATGCTATGTATCAGGATAGATAACTATATTATGTTTCATATATTGCTTTAGTTTTCCTTACTCTTCACAGTAATAGATAACTTTCACTATTTTACAGGACTAACATCGCTAGCTAGAAAAAATTTCTGGCCAATAGTAACAGGAGTGACTATTTTGCTGTTGAACTGAGTGATGTACAATTTTAAATCTCAATGCAATTTCTTCATCAAACTACTTTACTACGTTATTACTATTTTATAATGTGTGGTAGCTACGCATGAAGCAATTTAGAGTTTTTATCTCATTCTCTAGACCTTGTCTGTACACCATTTATAAAATGGAAATTTTAACATGACATCTTTTACACCCTATGCTCTACTTACTTTTAAAGCAAAAATATGAATATAACACATAACTTTTTCTTAAAAAGAATGTTTTTCCCCCTTAATCTTTTGGATGAATGAATACTCACCTTTGCATAAAAGTGCTTGAGAGATACTCCTCTCGAATGTCTGGAGATATTTTTTGATGGTCACCCCTGCGGGAAGTGGATGCTCCCAGGCTTCAGAGAGGCGAGGCCAGGGGAGCTGCTAAACATCTGGCAAGGCACAGGGCAGCCCTCCACAAGGAAGGGTCACCAGGCCCAAAATGAAACTGTCCAGGTTGTGAAACCCTTTCCTGGTGTGGTAAGTGGTTGAAGAGGAGGGGCTAGTATTCTACTTTAGGGTAATGCAGCCCCCTCCTGGAAACAGCTGATTGAGTAATGGAGGCTGATTACTCAAGGGAGGTGAGGCTCAGCCAGAGATCTCAAGCTTACTGTGTGTATGTGACTTAGTTTCGTACTTCTCCAAGCAAGGTGGAGCAGAGTAAAATGCTGTAATTCCTTATATAGCACATTGGAAAACTTGTATGGTATATATATATAGTAGTTACGTGGTTTGTTAAATATTTTTTGTCAACCTCATCACTAGTTTCCCTGCTCTTTTTAAATATTTTGTTTGGAATGAAACAATGAATTCACACGGCTGTTAAAAGAACTGGACTCTGGCACACCTAACTAGAGCCTCCCATGCTGTTTTCTATAACCCCCTGACATTTTACAGCTAATTGTTTTGTTGTCGTTTTCTTGTTGGCTGCCAACAGGCCAGACCAGGAGGGCCGTTAAGGCCATCCACATGCACATGGCAGAAATCTGTCTTCTTCTGACATCTTTTCCAAATCAAATTCTTAGAGGACTTTCTATTTGTATTGTAGGAAATCCAGATCATAGACTTTTAAAACTGAAAGAGCCGCTGCCTAGCTCCAACTCAGTCATCCCATTTTACAACAAGGACGCCGAAGTTTATAGAGGTTGAATCATTTCGACTGCCCTTTCTCGTACCCTTTACCTCCAAGTCTCTCCTAGAGAGTGTGTGGGCTCAAGAACAGAGAAAAGAAGGTGCAAAAAGTAGAAATGGGTGGCGGTTCCTCACTGTGGTCCCTGCACAACACAGTGACTGGGGTGCATGTTAAAGTGAGGATTACTGGGCCTCATCCCTCTCTGCCTAATCCCTGCAGGATCCACCTTTTAAACTAGCTTGCCCAAGTCAACACTCACCCTTAATGGATGCTTCCTGCTGTGGAAACAAGACAATCACAGAGACTGTGCCTGCTAATTTGGTGGTTTCCAACACCTTGTATGTAACTTCTGAGAAATCTTGAGGTGTTTTACTTTATCTTGTTTACACTTCCTGAAATTCCGACATTTAGAAATTCACTCAGGCTTATATTTCTTACGTGTTTAGCAATAAATAAAAATAGCTCCCTGAACTTAAGAGTTTATACAGTAATTCTCGCAAGCTTGTGAATTAAACAGATGAACTTTTCCCTCCTAATATCTGGTGTAGGGGAGCCGTCCTGAGGAGGTGGGAGTTTGGGTAAAGGGTAAAGGAAGGTGGATAACTCTGGACCCCTGGAGAGGAAGGCAGGCTAACCAGGGCTTCCGTAATATGGGGGTGCCAGGAGGAGAAAGGTGGTTCAGTAAGGGAAGAGGGACATTGCCAAAGCAATTAGACTCATTTTTCAAAAATTCACTAAGTCCCTGCCCGCCACATAATCAAGTTCTAAAAGGGAACTATTGTGTATCCTCAAAAGAAAAGGAAATTTCCTCTTTTTCCTTCCCCTAGCACCATCTTGGCCTCCAGCAGGAGGGATTTTATCATGAATGTTGTTCCATATTATGTGTTTCAAGTCCAGTTTTGTGCCTTGGCCTCTAAACTGCCCCCTCCTCCAACTGACATTGATTTCCTCAGTGGGGAGCTGCACTCCCAGCAGGCGGGAGGAAGAGGCAGCGTGGGCTGGAAGGGACCAAGCACATTGTACCTCCTTTACAAATAAAAATATCACTTAAAAGTTTCCTCCTTGGCAACTTCAGATGAGCAGCATCAATTGAAAAACAACCTGATTTTGCCTCCTCTGGTTAACATCAGTATTATGATAATTACATACATAAGGGGGAAGCACTTATATAAAAAGATACAAGTTTATTTATTTATTATACCAGGTACCGCCACTTCCCTTGTTGCTGTTTACAGACAAGAATTTTAAGCCAGTGTTGTTTTTTTCCCCCCAAATAAGTTGAGAAAGTTACATTTTTCTTTAAAATTTGTCATGCTTGAAAGCATTCCACGTTTCTGACACAATGTACATTTGAATGTAAACTCTGGACCAGCCAGTTTAAAGATTACGTTTTTTCCCCCTCATATAAAATAAGTCTTTACCCTTTATACCCCGACTCCCCGCCCACCATTTTTTCATTCCGAACTGACCTGCAGTTTCTCTTAAAAATGACAGGCTCGTTTACCTGTTACGTCATAAAAAACTGGGATTTAAAAAGAAATCCATCACACACACAGCGCCCCCTGCTGGACGCTGCCGAGCCCCCCTGCGAGCGCGCTGGGAGCTTCAGCTGTTGAGCTCTGCGGTCTCGTCAATTTCGTCCGGATTTTTGGTCATTTTTTCATATTTTCTTTTGAAGAAGCCAAGCTGTGAAGGTGAGGATGTAAAACTGTTACCACCCACGGCTTCTTTGGCATGTTGCCTTTGACCCCTTTACTGCACACCTACTTCCTCTGGGGACCCCCGGGAATCCCTGAGGTCCTGGAGAATGTGGTATTTGTCCTCACTTTAGAGAGGAAATTTATATCCAGAGAATTCAGCTGAATTACATAAAGTTAAATGTCTCTGAGTCTATTTCTCTGAAGCTGAACAAAAGATTCAGCGCTCTGGGTGAAAGGAAGGTTAAAAGAAGATATAAAACCCTTATTGGTTGATTTACAAGAGTGAGAAACTGTAAACAAATTTACATTTCTTTTTTTTCATAATAGAGGAGGTTTCATATAAAACCTAAGGTTACAGTTTGGGGAGCAAATTCAAGACAGGGGCCTTCAGAAGTCCTGCAGTTTAAAGTATGAAACTTTTCTTACCTTCCATAAAACCGCAACCAAAGCTAACAGCAAAAGGATTCCCGCAATTACACTTCCTACTATAACTCCTGTCGGTACTTCTGCTTTTTCATCAGGTTTCATTATCGTAAGGGGAATCTGTAAATGTATGTTCACAATTGAGTTACTAATTTTAGCACCAAAAAAGATGAAGGTCTCCTATAGTTCTCTGAGTCTATGAATGAAGGTCCATGGTTCTAGAACAGCAGCATGACTGGCTCATGATGGCACTCCTCAAACATTGTACATTCCTCCAATATTGAACAACTTTTAGAGACAATGCTCCTGCAAAGTCCAGGTTAAAAAGAAACAAAGTTTCTAGTTTCCCCCTTTAACTACATCAGCATTTTGTAGCTGCCTTGTGTCCCATCATTCTTTAATTACTGATGAGATAGGAACTTCAGTTTCTGGCAAGCATTCCCAGCAAGTGGAAGGATCCTGGAGTGAAAGCAAACAGCCTTAGGCCAGTCAAACTAATTAACTCAAATGCATCGCGATTAAACAACTTTGTACGGCATTTCCAAAATGTGGATTTCACTTAAATGTTAAATAAGATAGATGTCAATTTGTAGAGGTAGAATCTTAGGCCATCCCTCTTTCTCCAAGTCTGAAGGAAGCAGCAGATCCTATCTTAGGGCTCAGGTTGACCTTTTCTGGGGTGAAGTTGTCCTTGAGGCTGTTAAGGATTCTTTTGTCTACTTCCTGACACTCTTTGTGATGCTGTAATGGCCCCAGGAGAAGAGCTGGTCTGAGTTGTAGCAGTTAAAATGTATGATCTTTTCTTTAATGTGGAAAGAGTTTCACCTATGTATTTTCTTCACAAAACATTCTTTTTTCCCCCCATAAAATATTCTTAAAGAGCTATATTTTGAAGCAAAAGAAGAGAACAATGCCAATTTATTTACTTGGTTTAACATTAAATTGCAGTGGCAGATGAACTGCTTTTTGTCACATTTATGGGCGGGCTGACCTTGCAGCTGACCTTAGTGACTGTATTTATTCTCATTTGTATCTTCTAGAGCTAAAATAAGGCTTTTTAAATTGATGAATAAAGTGACGATGAAGTCATGCCTACTTTTCTCTGTTCCACAGCTTCCTTATCTGGGCCCCAGGGACCCCATGAGAGTAACATTTCGTGGATCGGATTTTTAAGTGGCCCAGGGATTTAAATATATGTAGCAAACACTTATCTACCTATGAGAATGTGTCATGTCATTACTTATATTCAAAACCTTATTCAAAAATATATCCAAATTGGTTGGGTGCAAAAAATATTTCCATAGACACCAGTACTCATTGGCTTCTGTTACTCATTAGTATTGGTCAGAGAAAACCAAGAAACAAAAGTCTAATGGGTTCCTTAAAATTGTTCATTTGAATTTCCAATTAATGTATTTAATACTGCTTTCTAAAAAAGCCAAAACTTCATTAGCGTTTCACATATTGTCCGAAGGCTACATTTTTCTAATGTGAGCTTAAAAAAAAAAATCTATAATACTTTTGCCCTTAAGCTACATTCATAGCACTTTGAATTTGAAGCACACTTTCCTTTGGCTCCCAAGCTGATTTTCCAGGCCCTATCCTCCAAGGAGAGGGCGTGGGCTTTCTCTGAGGCCCCAACACCAGAGGCAGAGAATTGTCCTCTATTGTGTGGAATCACTTACCCCGGACAGGAATAGGGCAGCAGTGCCATGCTCAGGCCCCGGGGTGAGGGCAGCCCAGAGTTCAGCGGGCCATTGCCTCTTTCATGAAGACTGTAGGATGCAGCAATGGACTGAGGCCAACTGCCAAGCTGGCCCTGGGGGCAGAGCCCTGAACTGCCTTCCAACTTCTTATACAAGCACTGGGAGGAAAATGCTCAGGCCTCTGCCAGCAGATTAGCTGGGCATGGAAATCCCACTGTATCTAAATATGGCACATTCTAACCAGAGTTTCAGTGCAAAGGAAAATTGTGTTGTGCCAGCTCTTGGAACAGAGAGCCTTTGTTCTTCTGTGAAAGTACATTTCTCTGCAAAAGCTTTTTTATCAAGGGGGAGCTTTTAGAGTTTTGTAGAATGTAAGACCTAATGAATGAGCATAGCCGTACAGTGTCAGTGTCTAATGATAAGGGGTACTATTTAAAAAATGCTTATTTATTAAGCATGATTTAGCACTTTAAAAATATTCTAAAATAGAATTTATGATTTAAATAAGCGTGATGTAGAAGCTGTAGTCTAAGATCTAGACAGTTTAGCTTGAACTGGTGGTGTGAACTGAGGCATGGAGAAGAGATACCATGGAGCCCCTTCTGTCGTCCCTTTCATTGGACCTCCACTTCTAGGAAAGCCAGCTCACCTATGGGAGGTGTGGGGGGTGAGGGGAGGAGGGTGGGGGTGTAGGTAGCGGTATGCATCACTGAACTTTTTCAGTAACAAGCACCCTTGCCAAAAGTTTAACAGAATAACCAGCAGAGTCTTAAAGTTTCAGTAGTGAAGTCACGTGAGATACTTCTATACACATGTGGCTGAGAAGAAGGACTATTCCAAGCTTTCAGGAATGGAATGCTTACCCTAGACCTAACCAGTGCTCCTTGGGCGGGGTGCATGCACTCACCGAGACAGTGTTGTCTTCAATTACATATATCTGGGGGTTATAGGTGTTGATTTCTGCAGCAGCCATCAGCTGTAGTGTCTGGAAAGTTGACTGGAATATAAGAATAAATCATATATTTTATTCTAGCAGCAGTGAACGTGGAGAACCTGGCATGTTTAGGATTTCCTTCTTTCCTGGTGGAAAGTAACAAGAGCAAATGCCAATTCTGAAGAGTCAAGAGTTTTGTGTGTTTAAACCAGTGTCACGTAACATCGGGAGGACCTGGGGGACTTTTAAAATGTGCAGATGACCAGGCCCCTACCACCCCAAGTCAAGCCAAGTCTCTGAGATGGGATTCAGATATCAGCAGTTTAAAATATCTCCCTGTGGGATTGGAACTTGAAAATTGCCTTGAAACACAAGGGTTTCAAAGTGAACGTTTTTAATTGGGAAAGATCATAGCTCAGATGTTTAAGAACTTAATGAAATCTGTGACATAAGAGAAAATTACAAACTTTGTATTTTTATATGCTTGCCTGAATCAGTCACAACGGAGTGAAAGACCAATGGAATTTTCCTTCAGTGTACATGTGTTTGAAATAATACTGTTTAAAGTACACTCGTGCCCCCCCATGCACATCAGCAGAGACACTCTGGACTTTTTTGTCGTGTTGTATCACATCAGCAATAACTTCAGATTTCCTAATTTTATGTGTCTCTGTTAAATAACACTGCATTAGGGCAGGCAGAAAGGAAGAACATATTTTTGATGCTGATATTATCAGTAACCTAATATGAAATAAATTTATAGCCATTCCTCAATCTAGATCTAGTTTAGAAAAAGAGTCTTTTTCAGTGGAAACATTACTAATGTGTACATTATATTGTTTTCATTTTCTTTATAATGCAAATATTGGGCCTGATGCATACTGTGAAATAGACTACAACACTCAAATTGTGCTCTGGCTATTAGTTTTTCTGGTTACCAGGGCACATGATTCAATATCCTCTATGAGGAAATTTGCTAAACTATATCTAAGAGCCAGAAAGACAGAATGTATTTCCAAAAAGTGAGCAATATTTTTCTTTTCACTGGCTCAGTTTCTGGCTAGTCTAAATTTTCTCAAGATAGAAGATTGTATCAGAGGTTAACCTTGATTACCAGTCTCTTAAACAAATATTATGGGGGCAACATGAAGAGTATTGATAATGGTTTAAGTTTTTTAAAAAGTAGCAGTTAAGTGAGGGCCAAGGTCATAGCCCTGCAAATTAAAGATGCAAGATGCTCTTTCTAAGCATTTCCAGGTTAGCTCCTTCTCACAGGTACACAGTGTCCTGCGGGTTGACAAGCAGAGTCATGTACACCTCACACCTGCTAGCACTCATCACGGCCTGTCCTTACATACGGCAGCCAACACTGACATCAGTTTGGAGGCCTGAGAAATCACTTGGTGATGAAATTACTTGAGATGTTAAACTGACTTTCACTACATCAGAAAAAGGCTGACAACAGAGGCAGTGCGTTGATGAGTCTTAATACAGGAAATGAGGTCCATACTCCAGACCCATCTCCTCGGTGGTCTGAGACACATCACTCTGCTGTTGAAATAACTGAAAACAAGGTGGGAATGGACATCTGACCCTTCATGAAAGCTTTAGGTTCATTTCATGAAAGGGTTCTGTTTAACCATTATAAACCATGTGGAAAGTCATAAATATTAATAATACACTTTTTGGCTTGGTGCCCTGTAGCACAGTGGTTACGGCACTGGACACATACATTGAGGGTGGTGGTTTCGAACCCAGCCCAGGCCAGCTAAAACAGTAATGACAACTGCAACAACAACAACAACAACAACAAAAATAGCCGGGCATTGTGGCAGGCTCCTGTAGTCCCAGCTACTTGGGAGGCTGAGGCAAGAGAATCGCTTAAGCCCAAGAGTTGGAGGTTGCTGTGAGCTGTGACGCCACCGCACCCTACCGAGGGTGACATAGTGAGACTCTGTCGCAAAACAAACAAACAAACAACACACTTTCTAACAAAATTTGTTCCCAGAAATGAAACTGCTGCTTCTGAAGACCACTTGGAAGGCACTTTAAAAAAAAAAATCTCACAGTTAAAATAATATAGCATTAGACAAACTGGAGAAAGTCTAAATGTGTTTTACAGAGCTGGGGTGATTGCATTTTGATGTGTAGCAGTCGGGGGTCCTTCCCAGTTGGCAAAGCTTGCTATGAAAACATTTGTTCCTCAAACCTAAGGAGCCAAGAACCAATCGGTCAACCTGAGCGCCAGGCTGCAGCAGCTGGGAGGTGGTGTCACTAACAGCACTCTCCACATACTGAGGATTAACCATCCTCCTGGAGGCTTGGAAGCACTGCAACTAACAGAAAACGAAATGAAAGAAAGCAAGCAAAAAGGTAACTCAACTCCTCTCTCCCACAGTTTCCCCATTCTTTATTTTTTTCTAATCTTTCACTATTATTTTTTTTAAACTATGTCTTTATCCAAGAATATTGCTTATTTTTCGACTCCAGAGACAAGTTTGGAGGGAACTCAGTTCTCTAATCTCGTACAAAACTCTGTAGCTGGAAGAGGGACTTATTTGGAAGGATCATAAAATGGTAAAAAAAAAAAAAAAAAAATAGAAAGTAGAATCTGATTGTAAGTACCTTGGGAACTAATGATTTATGTATTTATTTTTTAAAATCCAGTGAGAGCTACAAAGCCCCCTCACCCAAGAGGTTTCAATATTTCTATTTTGCCACCTCCGTTGGAGCCGCTCAAGCAATCAGATTTAAAGACTCCTATCTTTCCCATAGTTTGCACGCCAGACTGAAATTCTGGCCACCAAAATTCCTGCTGAAAGCAAATATCCCTATGGCAGACTCACAATTGCCACATGGAAAAACACCACTAACATTGTTTTGGCATTTCAGACTTTTCATGGGATTGACGTGATTTCCAAAGTAGTGTGCTCACTGGGCTCTCTTCATCCGAGAGAGGGTAAAAGAGCAGAGCAGAGTGGCTGGCTCTAAAACAGGGAGGAATGGGCTTATGCTCAATGCCCACTGCATAGTGTGAGAGCAATTAGCTGAGAGCTCAAGGAATGAGACAGAGACAGAGATGGACATTTTGCTTCGGGTGGGAGGAGATGGGAAGATGTGCAGAGAGAGAAGGCAGGCTGCCCACCACAGCCCCGGACAGCAGAGGTGGCGCTGATAACATGCCCACAGATGGAGCAGGTCAGCATGGAGTCTCAGAAGCAGACCCTTTCCAGGGCACAGCCAAAGGATGGAAATGTATTGCCCTCCAGGGGAAAATTGCTCTGGGTTACTAGGGCATCAATGACATTAACCAGAACACTAACTTTGTCCAAAGGGAAGAACTTTTTTTATTTTTGAGACAGAGTCTCACTCTGTCGCCCTCAGTAGAGTGCTATGGTGTCATAACTCACAGCAACCACAAACTCTTGGACTCAAGCAATTCTCTTGCCCCAGCCTCCTGAATTGCTGGGACTACAGGTGCCTGCCACAATGCCTGGCTATTTTTAGAGATGAGGCGTCACTCTGGCTCAGACTGGTCTCAAAACTGTGAGCTCAGGCAATCTACCAACCTTGGCCTCTCAGAGTGCTGGGATTACAGGTGTGAACCACTACACCTGGCCCGGGGAAGAACTTATGATAGTGAAGTCTTATGTTTTCTTGTTATTGATAAATCCAATAAATAAAACTTACCAATGCAAAAGTCCTGTTCCAAATTCTGGTAGATACATTAATGAAGTATTCTCCTTTCATATGAAGGTCTTTCAGCCAGCAGGTAACATTGCTACAGGAAGCAGTTCTACAATTCTTATGAGGGGAGACAATGTAGAGAGTGGATTAGTATGAGTATTAAAAATAAATGCTAACATTTTACAAAGATAGATAAAACCCAGTGCTGGGAAGGATGTAGGGAAACAGGCACTCTCATAAGCTATTAGTAATTAAAACCCTTCTGTGATGGATTTTTGGGACTATTTCTCAAAATGTAAAAAGTGCACACCCTTTGCCACAGCCATTCCCTGTCTGTAGAGAGAAACTCGGGAGATAATCAGAAAAGTGTGGACAAAATATGCCCAAGGCTGTTTATTGCATGACAATTTCTAGAAGTAAAAACCCTAAAAAAGCCCCAAACAGTAAATAACTCATGTTTATCAACAATGTACTAGTTAAGTAAATAATTGAAATATACTACAACATAGTATACTACAACATAGTTGTACTACAACATAGTTATTAAGCCTAAGATAAAGATGGGTTTGTTAGATAGACAATAAGTTGACATTAAGGGATCAGCGGTTTCAGGGGTTAGGGATGGGGAGGATGAATAGGTCGAGCACAGAGGATTGTTAGGGCAGTGATTATACTCTGTGATACTCTAACAGTGGATTTTAACAACACCAGGAGTGAGCCCTAATGTAAACTATAGACTTTGGGTGATATGGCGTGTCAATGCAGTTCCATCAGTTGTACCAAGTTCACCACTCTGGTGCAGGATTCTGACAGTAAGAAGGTAGGGTGTATGTGTGGCCAGGGTGTCTATGGGAAACTGCTGTACCTTCCACTCCATCCTACTGTGAACTTAAACCTCTTCTAAAAAATAACATATTTTTAAAAGGCTGTGACAAATTGGCCTATGTCAGGGGCCAAAAAGTATGATTTATGTTTATTTATATTAGAACACACATGCATCTATTTGTGGATTAACGCACGTTCAAAGGAACATGATTTTATTCCGTTTTCCTGTTTTCCCTGTTCTTCACAAGATAACACAACTGCAATCAAAGAAAACCAAGAGAATTTCAGTATTGTTCACAGGGGAGAGCTGTGGTTGGTTTAGAGCTTACTTACTGAATGTTTACTTATTTAACCACTTAACAGGTGCCCAGCACTGTGCTAGATGCTAGACTAGTCTCTTTCCCAAAGAAGAAGGCAGAGCTCAGGAGCAAGAGATAATAAAATGTTTTAAAACAGAGGAGGGTAACACATGCGGCAGCTAAATAAAGTGATTATGTGGAAGGGGGATCCAAAGGGTTGTGCGTTTGAAGCCCGGGCCGGTTCCTTCACGGCTCTTCTCAATGTTTTCAGAGCACACCGTGCTTATGCACAGTAGTTTCACACGAATCCTTTGGATGTCATGAAGTCTGGAACTTGAATTTTATAAGTGATAATTCTAATCGTTTATAATTGAGCATGTATCTTCTAAATCTCGATTCATGTAAGCCATCAAAGGCAAAATCAGAAGTCTCTTTGGGCGGCATCTGTGGCTCAAAGGAGTGGGGCGCTGGCCCCATATACTGGAGGTGGCGGGTTCAAACCCAGCCCTGGCTAAAAACTGCAAAAAAACATAAGAACTCTCTCTGATATCAGCTTATTGAAGAAAAGAAGTGCCATAATTCCAGTCAAACAATGATTCACTGCGGTCAGAGACTGGTCGCACCTTGACCTGTCCTTACCAATTCTTTTATGTGCCGGAAATTTTCACTCTTGAAGGAGACAGAAGAGGATGTCTGTCCTATTCTTAGTGGATTGATATCTGCATTACAGCTGATGTCACCGGCCTATGAAGAAAAACACCCAATCAGATTCAAGAAGGAAAAATGTTTACCATGTTCCTTTCAACATGTTAAGAAATGCTGCTGTCACATGTTGAAGCAAGGGAGGGGCTGTTAGATTTCTTTAAACTGCATGGATGTGGCCACGCTCCTTACAGTCACTCATGTGGACTGTGAAGTAGTCAAATCCTCCCAATGTGACTTGATATAAAAGTAGCCCCTCTGTGGCCAGGCACAGTGGCTCAGGCCTGTAATCCTAGCACTCTGGGAGCCCAAGGCAGGAGGATCCCTTGAGCTCAGGAGTTTGAGACCAGCCTGAACAATACTGAGAGCCCATTTCTACTAAAAGTAGAAAAAAATTAGCTAGGTGGGATAGTGCATGACTGTCATCCCAGCGACTTGGGAGGCTTGGACAGGAGGATCACTTGAGTCCAGGAATTGCAGTGAGCTATGAGCACAGCCATTGTACTCTACCCTCAGTATACTGAGACCGTCTCAAAAAAACAATTAGTCCATATGATATAAGGCAAACTTGCAATAGCAATAGACTGAGTGATTTAATTTGGGGTTCTTTTCTGTGAAACATTTTAAGATTTTGATTTTCTATAGTGTCCTATGCTCACAAGAGGAATTACATGACTGTAGAGCCAGCTAAGTGCTAGACTAAGGGTCAGCCAACGTCAAACGGCTTGACGAGATGGTGCTTCTCTGCCCAGGTGCAAGGTAGAGCCACCTTGGGAGCTCTTAAAGAAAAACACCTGTGTCAGAGTTTTATCTCTAGAGCAGCAGATCTCAACCTGAGGGTCATGACCCACAGGAACTGTATTCAAGGGCCGTGGCATTAGGAAAGTTGAGAACCACTGCTCTAGAGATTCTGAGTTAATTGTCTAGCTTGAATCTGGGCATTTCTCACTTATTGAAAAAGTGACCTGAGTCATTGAAATGAATACCCAGGGTTGAATATTACCAGGAGAATTACCAGGAGAAAGTCCAGCTGGCTGCTTGAAGCCCAGCTACCAATTGCACATAGACCTACTATGCTCTCAACATAGGTTCAACCTCTCATTTCCTAGTCTTTTCTTACCAGAGCCTGACAAAGTCGGATCTTCACCTGGCTGAAACGGGATTTATGGAATAATATCTGCCACCTGTAAATCCTTAGACTCAGATATTTATTTTATTGTAACAATCTTCTAATATAACAGTGACTGCTGGTTAATAGTCACCCGGGATGCACAGGGATTATCTTCTCTTCCCATCTAGAAGATGTCAGACACAATCATCTTCACAGGGTAAACACCTTCAAAGTACCTGTGTTTATGGATACTTTTGGTGCCCTTACCTGGTCTGTGTGCACCCCAGTCAGGTACATCAGTGGATTCTTTTCTTTGGTATGTTGAGGGATGTGGATAATTACAGAAGCCATGCTCACTGGAACACTTCCTGTGGTCACCTACATAGGGAATAAAACATGTGGTATTTCTTATAGGATGTGTAAGACGCAAGGAAAAGTGATCAATAAGCTGTGTATTGATTAAGGGCAACTAGAAAGTGGTAAGATTAAGTCTATAGGAAAGTGAGTCATCATTTTGTAGGCATATCTGGGCTTCTGTATCTTATCTCATAATGGAAAAAACTCAACATCTCCAACTTTAACAGGTGAAGAACTTGAACTTGAGAGATGTGGCATACATGGTTAAAAACACCATCTGTGGAGTTGGGCTGCCAGAGAGTGGGGTCCTGCTCTGCCACTGACTAGCAGTGTGGCTTAGGCAAGGAATCTGACCCCTCGATGCTTCTGTGTTTTCATTTGGAAAATAAGGATAATGAGCAATCCAGCAGATATACGCTGACACAGGACGTCAGGACTGCATCGCTTCTCACTAGTGGGGTTTCTGTTCATTGGCTAAGGCACAATAATAGAGAAAACCTCTTAACTGATTTGGAAATTAAATGGGGGTGATATATGTAAAGTACTTGATACAATGGCTGATACTACACTCTATATGAACGTTATTTTATTACTACTACAAATTGATTGAAAGAACATAGTTGCCAGATCCTATTCAAATTTTATAAATTCCAGTATCTGGATCACAAATCAACATACTTTTAAAGATTTTTTTTTTAATCACAAAATTGCAGATTTGCAACCTTGCAATGAACTAGTAAGGAATATACAAAATAAAATGGTATTGACTTAGGATGGTGGATGAATTTTTTCCTTTTCAAAGTTCTGTAACTTTATTATATTATAACATATTCATTTTTTCACAAATTAATTTCTCTTTATATACCTGATAATATTTAGATGAACAATTGCTTAGAATCTGATTCAAAAATATTTTTGGATATTATCTATTACGACTGGTACGAAACCCACATTTGTATACAAATAGTAAACTTCTCAAAGAGAAGTGGTATCCAACGATAAATTGACACAATCATCACATTCCAAAGACTTTTGCCACAGCCATACCATTATAGTAAGGCTCTGGATTTTTTTTTAAATTTTTTAACAATTTTTTTTGGTTAAAGTTCAATACACAAATATCCATTGTATACCATTAACAATTAGAGAATTAAAGTGAACATGACAACACAAAACATGAAATACACAGAAATAATTCTTCAGAAATATATGGTATTTCTACATGGAAAACTTCTAATTATTATTGAAAATATAAAAAGACACATGTCTGTATATATTGCAAAATTGTTATTAATGATTTTTTTCTGTTGATTGTTGTTGAACATTTGCTTTAAAGTATATCATCCCTTATCCAAGACACATAACTATTCCCAAATGCAGCTGTTTATGTGTCTGTGATTGATCCTAGAGGTTCTTGGAGTATAGCAACTGAACCTGCAGCAGAACCACATCACCTGGAAACGATAGAAATGCAAATTTTCAGATCCACCTCAGACCTATTAAATCAGAAACTCTGAGACGGAAGCGCAGCAACCTGTGTGGTAACAATTCCTCCAGCTGGGAGCCTTTGAGAAGCTCTGGTGTATTTCAATCTCCTTTTACTTTATTCTTACTTTCCCAGACTTATTTTTCCCCCCTTCTCCTGCATTTGCCACTCTTATGAAAGGCTTACCAACCTTAAGGGAGAAGATGAATTTTGGACCAATATCTTCAAAATCGTGCACAGTGGAAGGGACCTTCCCATCCGAGAAGACTTCATAAAAATTGATGTTGGTGGATCTGTAGAATGATGTTAGTGGAGCCAGATATGTTAGTACTGTGTTGGTCTCAAAGCTTAATATCTCTTTTATTTAAGTATCTTCTAGCTTAGATAATAAGAAAAAAGTTTAATTTTAGTTGCAAAAGCCCTAAAGGAAAACAAGTGACCCTATTATGGGTTCATGGGCCAATATATGTTTCAAAGATTAACCTAAATTCCTTCTCAAGCAGTCCCTTCATTAGATGCTTTGCTGAGAGTCTGTATATTTTAGGTTTATCTGCTGTCCAGTTTCTAAAATGAGTACAAAAATACTTTAGAACTGATAGTAACTGGGCACAACGTTGGGGTGTATGGCACACCCCTTGGGGGCGGGACATAATTAAAGAGGGATTTTACCTATCAAATGCAAACACTGTAACCAAATTCTTTACACCCTCGAATTATCCTGAAGTAACAAAGAATAACAAAAATAATAAAGTTAAAAAAAAGAAAGAACTGATAGAACTTTTCTCTAGATTGCTGTTATATTGCCTGCCATGTTAATATAGTGGACACTTGGTCTGTGCTGGTCAGAGAAGTGGATTGATGAGCCAGGGTTTTCCACTTGGTGTGGGAGAAGAGTTCTGGGTATTAGCTCCTGCAGTATTCCTTACTGGATATCTGTGAAACACGGCATGCATGTTCCTTATTCTTCTTTTTTTTTTTTGGTCTTTTTGTTAATTAAGTCAAATACACTTAGATCATGAATACATTTATGCATATGTGGGGTACAATGTGTTGATTTTTTTTGTACAATCTGATGTGGTTCTGATGCAGGACAAAGAGGCCCTGGCGGTGCTGATGCTGTGGCGGATGGAGGAACCAGCTTGCGGAAGGGGCCGGACACCTGTGCAGAAGACACTGGCGCCTTGCTGTCTCCTTCCCGTGCTCTTCTGACTGGTCAATATCATCAGTTTCCAGGGCCTGGGTCTTCATTGGACAGCTGGCTGTAACTGATGAAGAACCACGCCCTAAGAAGTTCCGGCAAAACAACTCCCTGGGACTATATAAACCCCTGAGCAAAGAGCTCAGGGGCAGATCTCGGCTGGACTTCGCAGAGAGAACAGGAGAGCTTGTTCCTCTCAGAGCAGACCTCGCTAGACCTTTGCTGGACCTTGGAGAGGGAGCAGAAGAGTTTGTTCCCCTCCAGGGTTCTCTTTGCCTAGAGGTTTGGTTTTTTCCTCTTGTATTTCTTCTTTCTTGTAAATAAATCCTGACTTACCACCACTCTTGTGGTCCGTCGATTCCTTCTTTGAATCGCAGAGACCAAGAGCCTGA
>CAUYON010205616.1:0-26499 GCA_963573935.1 Arctocebus calabarensis | reverse complement strand
AATAAAAAAAAAAAAAAGAAGAAGTATCGACCTTATACTGTCTGGGAGGAACTAGAGCCACAGTGACATACATCCTAGAAGCATCTCTGTTATTCATATATTTAAGGTAGGCTTATGTCATTAAACTGGCATGAAAATTAAAATTTGATAAAATATACAAATAATCATGACTATGTTTACAAATGTTTAGGACAAAACACCATGAATTTAAAGACAGAGCTGGAGTTATTAAGTAACTGCTTCCTTTGCAGGGAACCACTTTGTTAAAATTCTCAAGGAATCACAGGGATACCAGTTCATTTCCCCTCTTGTGAGCCATATTTCTTTGAAAAGCTTACAGAACACTGCTATAAAGAGGAGTGGAGGTGCTGCACAAGTAATCAAAATTCCAGATTTGAGAAGAATGGAAAAGCTATTAAATCATAGTTAGTCAAGACAAAGTCAGAATAAAAGTTAAGTAGAATCAGATGTATATTTGTCCTTTTTATTTGACTTGAAGAGATTTTTAGAAAAACTCAAGTTAGACACAGAAAGGATATCAAACTCAAGGGAATATACAGTTGTCCCTTGGTATCCATGGTGGATTGGTTCCAGGACCCTGAGGTTACCAAAATCTGGGGATGCTCTAGTTTCTTATATAAAGTGGTGTAATTCTTCCTTAGAGTACATATGAAGATGAACAAGTTTGTGAACTTATCCTAGAAAAGGTACTACATACCTCATCGCTGAATATCACAAAAGTCACCTTCAAAGTACTCCCTGTGACCATCTGGTGACCATATTGCTATTTAGGAATGAGATATGAGCACTTTTTCTAGGATGAGTCTGCAAATTTAATTGTCTAACCTTGTATGATGACAGCTCTTGATGGCCATTCCAGAAAAGAAGAGTTCTAAAATTGCTTTGAAGGGTGGACTTTGTGCTGGCACCAGCGCATAGCTTCTCTAGGGAAGCACCTTGAAGGTAACCACACTGTTATTCAGCAATGAGGCATGTAGCCCTTTTTGCAGGACAAGTTCATGAACTTAATTGTCAGACCTCATACATCCTCTTTTGTACTTTAATAATCCCCAGATTACTTACAATACCTAATATGATGCCAAAGTATCATGTCATTTGTGTAGATACAATATAGTACTCTGTCTGCTATGAATTCAAGTTTCACTTCTTATAAATACACGAAAAAATATTTTGAATATTTTGGTCCTAAGTCAGTTAAATCCATAGATGTGGAACCCGTGGATAAACTTGTAATTAAGACTTATGGGTTCTAACTTTAACTCTTAGGTGTAACTTTGAAAATGACTTCTTTTTAGGTTTCTCATCCATAAAACAGAACTGAACTGGCAAAATATAAGGTAGCCATAAAGTTCACATGCAACAAACTTTATGGCCACCCTGCATTTTAGGTCAAACTCTTTTAAGGATTCCATCAGGATTGAGGAATAAAATATAAGGTATTTAGTAAATACAAGTTCTGGAATATGCAAAAACAATAAAATATCTTGGAAATCTATGAAATTGTGTTTTTGAAGTAAAGTTGAAACCTGAGAATACACTGTTTGACTTTTCCTATGAGTGATTAGATATAATTACACAAAATTGAACAGCATGAATTTTCAGTGAATAATAGACACTCGGCTTATGCAAAATTTTTCCACTGACCCCATGCTTCTTTTTCAACAAAGTTGTAGGGTCAGAGAGTCTTGTGTTTCTCTTGTCACTATTGTATACAAAGACAGTGGGCTACTCTGTGACTACACGTTATCCCTCTACCAAACACATTCCCCCTCTAGACTGAAAATGACAGTTTCTTCTCCTCAGGGGCACATGTTCTCCATGCCCCTGTGGCCTTGTTCTGTGCTTTTTGAATTTGGGTGACTGGCTCAAGGTCAAAAATGCAATGGGGTTGCTCAAGGGATAAGCCAGCATCAGAGTTACTCAAAGACTGATGCAAAAGTTTTCTGTATTACAAGAGGAACAGACGTATGGAATAGAAGTTGACTTCACATGCACTTTTAAGCTGAAAATAAGCTTTCAAAAGAGAAAAAAAAGAACTCTCTTTATGACTGGCCACCAAGGAACTTTCGCTGTAAGAAGCATTTGAGAGCAGACCCCTTCCAGAGTAAAGGAATAATAACAGTCATTGCTATACCCCTCCCACCTGCTACCTCCTTTCTGGACTCCTATACTCCTTCCTGCCTCAGTTGTCTCCTGTGGAAAATGTGAGGAATGACAATATACTCCCAAATTTGAACATCAACTGAGATAACATACATGAAAATACTTTTAAAACAGGAAATATTAGACAAATGGTAGTGGTAATTTTTAATTATTACTGTATAATGTCTTCAAACCTTACCATTTAAGTATTTAAATTACAATGTATCACTTTACATATCCTGGGGCGTCTTAGATTGTTTCCATGAACTATATTTGGTGTTTAAAATAGACCACAAGCTCTGTGGCTCTTATTTCTTTGATATAAGAATATCAACTGTGAAAGATGTTCACCTATCTTTTAAAATTATTTTAATGTAACCATCATTGAAAAGATGCTTCTTATCTGCCTGGGGGAACGGCTCTTTGTTTTTCCATCGTAAGATTGGTATTGGATATCATTTTTGCCTGCCTGGTACTTTTTTATCCTTCTCTAGTAATTCATCCAAGTTTTCCTTACAAGTCCATTTCTTCCTTTCCCACTCGCTATTATTTCACTGGAGTTGCCTGACCCCTCAACACAGGGTGGGCACATCGCCTTGTCCTGAAATGACTATATTGTCAAAAATTCAGATCAGGCCCACAATTTCTGTGAAGCTGCTGAGGAAGAGAAACTCTTTTTCTATGAGTGCTGAGAACACAAAAGCCAATGTTGGAGCTTCTGACTGACATTGTGTCACCATAAGGAGATGGTATGGCTGGCTATGGAACACTTCACAGATATGGCATTTTTGACAACCCTGCAAATGGCAAAATATTTTTCTTTTTTCCCTTTTTATTTATTTTTCATTATTTTTATTATTACTATTGTTATTATTATTTTTGAGACAGAGCCTCAAGCTATCACTCTGGATAGAGTGTCGTGGCATCCCAGCTCACAACAACCTCCAATTCCTGGGCTCAAACGAGTGTCTTGCCTCCGCCTCCCAAGTAGCTGGGACTACAGGCGCCCGCCACAACACCCGGCCAATTTTTGGTTGCAGCCATCATTGTTGTTTCACAGGTCCAGGCTGGATTCGAACCTCAGGTGTACGTGTCTGGCACCTTAGCCCAGTGAGCCACAGGCCTCGAGCCAGCACACCATTTTTCTAAGAACATGTGTCCACTTTCTGTCCCTGTCATATTTTGGTAATTCTTAAAATATTTGAAAAATTTCATTCTTATTTTATCTGTTATGATGACCTATGATCAGTGATCTTTGATGTTACTATTGCAATTGTTTTGGGGGGCACTAAAAATTGCAGCTGCCCTACTATGTGAGACACAACAATATTAAAATTAGGCCAGTTAATAACCCAGCAATGGCCTCTAAGTGTTTATGTGAAAGGAAGAATCACACATCTATTTTAAATCAGAAGCTAGAAATTACTAAACTTAAATGGGGAAAGCATATTGAAAGTTGAAATAGGCTAAAAGGTAGGCTTATTTTGTCAAACGGCCAAATTGTGAATGCAAATAAAACTTCTTAAAGGAAATTAAAAGTGCTACTCATCTATATAAATGATAAAAAAGCAAAGCAGCCTTGTTGCTAATATGGAGAAAGTGTTAGTGGTCTGCATAGAAGATCAAACCAGGCACAACAGTCCCTTAAACCAAATCCTAACTCAGAGCAAGACCCTAACCATCTTCAATCTTATGATGGCTGAAAGAGGTGAGGAAGCTGCAAAAGAAAAGTCTGAAGCTACCAGAGGTTTGTTCATGAGGCTTAAGGTAAGAAGCCATCTCCATAACGTAAAAGTGTAAGGTGAAACAGAAAATGATGACACAGAAACTACTGGAAGTTATCTAGAAGATCTAGCTAGATGGTGGTTACACTCAACACCACAGTTTTCAATGCAGACTGTCTACTATTGGAAGAAGATTCCATGTAGGACTTTCATAGCTAGAGATGAGAAGTCAATGCCTGACTTAAACGCTTCAAAGGATAGACTGACTCTCTTGTTAAGGGATAATGTAGCTGGTGGCTTTGACTACAAGCCAATGCTTAGTTACCATCTGAAAATCCAAGGGCTCTTAAGGTTTATGTTAAATTTACTCTGAAATGGAATAACAAAATCTGAATGACAGCACATCTGTTACAGGATAATTTACTAATATTTTAAGCTTACTTGTGAGACCTACTGCTTAGAAAGAAAGATTCTTTTCAAAATATTACTGCTTATTAACAATATACCTGGTTGTCCAAGAGCTCTGATGGAGATATACAAGGAGATTAATGTTGCCTTCATGCTTGGTAACATAATATCCATTCTATAGCCCATGGACCAAAGAGTAATTTTGTCTTTGTGACTTATTATTTAAGAACAACATTTTTAATTTTGTCTTCCTTATAAGATTATATCATCAATGTGACTCAATGAAAAATGAATAACACCTACTCAGCCCATTTACATTTGAATTGAGGGACCAGGGAGGCCAACTACAGCAAGCACTCTGTAAGCAGAGACAAAAGTGTGGCCCCCTGCAACATGACTCACAGGCTTTTATTGAAATCTCAGGTATAAGAAAATACAGTATAGCAGAAAGTTTCAAAAGAAGAGTAAAGGTTAAAAAACAAGTAGTTTATCTTTAACTGCATGATTGAACTCTTAACATATTCTCTTTACTCTACTTCTGTCTTGACTTTATCTTATCACTGTTAATATATGGCTTAGGGCTGGGACAGTATGCCATGTCTAGCCAGTATTGCTTTTGGTACTCAGAGTCAGCAGTGATTCTTGGCTTTTGCCCAGATTACTCTGTCCCTAGTGTCTATCCTACATTATGTCTTATCATTTGGCATATGATTCCTCTGAGGGATCTGGGCAAAGTAAATTGAAAACCCTTCTGGAAAGGATTAACCATTCTAGATTCTGTTACGAACACTAGTGATTCATGGGAAGAGGTCAAAATATCGACTATGACAGGAGTTTAAAAGAAGTAGATTCTAACCCTGATGGATGACTTCAAGGGTTTCAAAACTTCAATGGAGGAAATAACTACAGATATGATGGAAATAACAAAAGAAGAGTATTAGAAGTGGAGCCTAAAGATATGACTGAATTGCTTCAATCTCATGATAAAACCTGTACAGATGACAAGTTGTTTCTTATGGATGAACAAAGAAAGTGGTTTTTTGATATAGAATCTACTCCTGGTGAAGATGCTATGAACATTATCAAAATGATACCAAAAGATTTAGAATGATACATAAATTTAGTTGATAAAGCTTCATTGGGGTTTTGGAATATTGACTCTGATTTTGAAAGAAGTTCTACTGTGGTTGAAATGCTATCAAACAGTGTCACATACCACAAAGAAATCTTTAGTAAAAGGAAGTCAAAAGATACAGAAAACTTCATTGTTGTTTTATTTTTAAAAATTGCTTCAGCCACCCCAGCCCACCCCAACCTTTAGTAACACCACCCTATTCATTCAGAAGCCATCAACATCAAGGCAAAACTCTCCACTGGCAAAAAGATTTTGCCTCAGTGAAAGCTCAAATGCTCAGTAGCATTTTTTAGCAAGACAGTATTTTTTCTTAAGGGATAGACATTGTTTGTTTAGATGCAATGCCATTGCACACTTATTAGACTATGGTATAATATAAATATAACTTTTATATGCACTAAGAAACCAAAAAATATTGTGTGACTCAAGTTACTGTGATATTCACTTGATTGTAGTGATCTGAAAGGGAACCCAACAATACCTTTAATGTGTGCCTGTAATTCATTCTGCTTCTTTCCACTTTTGGTCACTTTGTAACTTTTTTCTAGCACATCCAACCTCAGACAGTTAAAAAAAGTCCCAACATTTCCTAGTAGATGGAAATATAATTCTTATCTTTAAAAAAGATTTTTAAAATTGTGGTTTATTGCTCCTTCTGAGAATACTATCTTTCTTCTTTCTTTAGGTTACAATCTAGAATTCTCAGAATTCAGCCAACATTAGTTTTTAGCCTGCATTGATTGCATGAGTCCTCCCTATAATTCTTAACCAAGGCTTATTCAGCATGATAAATATTTTAGGGTAATTTTCATCTCTGTGCAATAATTAACATTAATTCATTGGAGATTAGGGCCAAGAAGCACCATTAACTTAAAATTACGTCCTTTCTAGTGGCCAATATACTTCAAAGTTTGTTGAATTTGGAAATATCGATGTATTCATTAACATTTCCATATATTCATCTAAGTCATATTGATACAGGGTTCCCTCACTCAAGGCTGGGCAGGGAACCCCAGTTTCCTAGACCTGGGCAATTTCATAAAGGGAACACCCTGATATTTTGCCCCCAGCTGGAGGGACTGCATTCATTCATTTATTAATATGCTCATTAACATTGAAAAGGTGTTTCCCATCTACCAAGTCCTGACCAAATATAATTTTCAAGACTTCTAGACAAAGGATCATGTGGAGACTTCCCTCTGCCAGAAGCTCTGGTGCTTTTTATTCCTTCTGTATTCCTTTCTGTCTAATAAATCCTATCTTACCACTAATCTGGTCCATGGGTTCATTCTTTGGAGACCAAGGACAGACTACAGAAAGAAATTCCAGTAACAATAGCAAGAACAAGTTTAGTGTTTAATAGATTGAATGTGCATCATTGAGGTTTGCAGGAGATGCTTCAAACACAAACCAATCTAAGAATTCAATACAATGATTGTTAGTTAAAAATTGAAATCCCAAACACTGGAGATAATTAGAATAAGCAAAGAAATGGATGAGGTGGCTCTTTATAGAAATTATTCTTGAATTGCATAATGAATTATCTTTGGTTCTTACTGATACCTTCAGTCTCATTGTTTGGAGACGCAGTGTAGGTGTTCAACAGATACTTGAGTAAAGGGGCTTGATCACCATATCAATCACTATAGCTACTTAGGCTTAGTCCAGAAAGCTATGCATTCTTCTCTTTATTCACTTTAATCAGCATTCATTCTAACTGCTATTATGCTGCCTCATAAACAATATTGTTTTGCAACCTTAAAGTCAATAATTCTGTAGAAATTAAATTAGGTTTACAGTCAATCCATGATTACTATACAATCTGTGGAATCCAAATAATGCCGTACTTAGCTGTGGAATTGCATATAAAACACAGAGCGATGATTACATGGCTATTTGGGGCCTAGAAAAGAAAGGGACACCAAGTGTTTTGATGGTTGAAAGCTGTGAAATCTTTTTGTTTTTAATGTTTCATTTTAATTATAATCCTCAACATCTTGATATTACTGTAACTGCCTTAAAAATGGCCTTGAAGTCTACTGTTAAATCTTATGCCTACTTCATGCGTTGGGAACTTATTTTAATAAAATAAGACTTGTTAAAAATAGAAAATCCGTCTGATTTAAAGTGACATTAGAAAAAGTTAAGCAGACTTGCCTTTAGCAAATAATCTGTCTCTGTTTGAAGGGAGTCTTTTGTGACAGTATTAATTTAAGTAGAGTTTCTGGATGAAAGAACTGGTCAAATGAGCATTTATTCAAGGGTCTGGCTTTTGCATTTGTCTTAAGGTCTCAGTCCCTGCTTAATCTGGTTCTAATTAATTTCAGTTGAACCAATGTATGTTGTTCTTTCAATATAGCTCAAGCTCATAATAAGAATTGAAACTTAGAGTCAGAGTGTTTCATAGAGATACCTACAGAAATGAAGTGACTGACAAAAACCACATCATTGTTTCAAGAGTGAGTCAAGCCTGAAATTCATGTCTTCTACCTCTCAATCCAGTCTTTCTCACTTTGATAAGCTCTGCATGTGAGTTGGATGCAGACACTACACTCAGGAAGGTGTAAATCTCGTAGAGAATGTTGGATAATAAAAAGAACCAAGACATAACAATACCACAAGAGCAAGAAGCTAACACAGACGTGGCAGTGTGCAGTGGTGGGAAACTTAGGACCTGGTCTTTGACAACCCCAAGCTTAAGTCAGAGTCATTTCTTAGCTGTGAACCTTCAGCAATCCATGTCCAAGTTCTAAACCTCATTGGTGTAAAATTGACAAATAGAATTATTATGAGGATCAAATGTGATGAACTATGTAAATTACACTCAGCACAGTAGCTGGTACACAGAAAGAACTAGATGAATGACAATATTAATAGAGGAAAAAGTTATGGGAGTGTAGAGGATAGAAAAAGTAGCCAAGTTAGTGTAACTTGGAAAGATTGTGAAAATATGGCATTTGGGAAGCATGAAGGAGAATTATGGACTTCAGAAGGAAGAGGAGAGGGAAGAGCCTTCAGCAGGACTGGGGTATGGAAGATGTGAAAATAATGAGGGGGAAAAGAATGCTCATATATGGGCAGGGCATGCTGAGCTATCATACAAGCTGACTTCTGATAATGGATCATAGTAATTGCCAATATTTACTGTGGGCTTACTATGGCAAGGCTGTTAGAGAAGTGGGAGGCAACAACGGAAAAAGATTTTTATGCTTTTGGCCTCAGACTGAGAGTTACAACATCATCTCCTCTGTTATAAGGCAGAGCCTCTGCCAAGTGGTCTAGCATCCCAGGCCATGAGGGTAGGATGCTGGGCAGATCCTGAAAACTTTGAAAGATGAAGATATGGTATATGTTCATATATACCTGGACTTGTTGGAAATGATTCTGGCAGTGGTGAAAAAGGTGCTGTATTAGGGATCTCCAAAGAATCAGAGCCAGAATGGTATAGGAGGACTGTCTGGAATGTGTCCAGCCATGTAAATATGAGAAACAGTATTAATAATGGCTGGACACTTTCTGGACAGCTGGCCCATGGGTCCTATATCTGTGGATTCAATCAATCAAGGATCAAAGATATTTAAAAAAAAAGTTTGTGAACAAGTATAAAACTTTTTTATTTTTATTTTTTGATCATCCATGTTTTCTGGTGTCCAGGAGGTATTTTGGACCCAACCCCTCCAAGGATACTGATGGATAACAATGGATAAATTAGATAGATGATAGATAGATAGATAGATAGATAGATAGATAGATAGATAGATAGATAGATAAGAGGATATTTATTAGGGAAATTGGCTCATATAATGATGGAGGCTGAGAAAACCCTATTTGCCACCTGCAAACTGGAGAATCAAGGAAGCTGGCAGTGCAGCTCAGTTCAAACCTCAAGTCCCTAGACCAGGGCTGAGGCGGCACTCTCAGTCTAAGACTAGTGGCGTCCTAAGCTGGGAGGCTGCCGGTGAAAGTCAGGCTGGAGAATGTTCTGTACTGATGCGTGTGGGCAAGAGAAGATGGGTGTTTCAGGTCCAGAAGAGAAAACGACCAAATTCTCTTTTCTTTTGCCTTCCTCTCCAGGCCCTCAGCTGACTGGTGCTACCTGCCCACATTGGGTGACCCAAGACCTTCCTTACCAAGTCTCCTGATCAAGTGCCAATCTCTTCAGGAAACGCATATATATATACATCCATTATACCCAGAGATAATGCTTTACCAGCTGCCTGGGGATCGCTAACCCAGTTACATTGACACCTAAAATTAACCAATACCAATGTACTGCAGAAAAAAAGAACATTTTGGTAATGTTAAAAGAAAAATTTTATATAAACTAAATTAACAGACTTTAACTGAACAAAGAACAATTTGTGAATTGGGCAGCCTCCGGAACCAGAATAGGTTCAGAGAAATTTCAGGGCTGCCATGTGGGCAGATATTTATGGGTAGGAAAAGGGAAGCAGCATACACCGAAGAGAGGTATAGAAACAGTCGTATCAATTGCAGCTTGGCATTTGCCTTATTTGAACACAGTTTGAACAGTGGCCATCTGTGATTAGCTAAAACTCTGTGATTGGTACAAGGGTAGGTTATGGTCTGTTTAACATGCAATTAGGTTACAGTTCTCTGCAATGCAGGGAAACCTTTAGGCTGAACTTAAAATATTCAGGGAGGCACATTTAGGCTAAACCTAATTTAACAATAATCAAACCTGAGGACAGCCCCCTTCAAGGATTCATCTTTGGAGACAAAGGTCTAAGTTAAAGTGGTTTGCACGGTAAGGAACAAAACAAAGGAAGGTGTAAAGGAGAAAGACCCTTCCAGGCTGTTGCAACAAATGATCTCAAACTAGGTAACTTAAAACATCATAAATTCATTCTTTCAAAATGAGATGTCTATAGGGCCATGTTCCTCTGAAGGTTCTGGAGAACTATGTGCTTCTTTCCTCGCCTGGTGTTGTCAGCTGCCCTGCCATTCCTTAGCTTGTAGCTTGCGTGATGACAGTTCCTCCCTCCGTCCTCACATGGACTTCTTCCCTGTGTGCCTGTGACTCTGTGTCCAAATCTTCCTCTCCTTCCCCTTGTAAAGACACCAGTAACTGGACTTAGGGCCTCCTTTAATCCCCTATAACTTCATCTTAATTAATTACGTGGACAAAACTCTGTTTCCAAATAAGGTCACATTGATGGGTACTGAAGTTAGGCCTAATTCAACCCACTTGATGACATTTCCACAAATTTGAAAAATGCTAAGATGTGGAGAGATAGAAAAAGATCCTTTAACTTCTACTACTTCCACAATTATTTTCTAGTAAAAGGAACGGAAGAGGAAATGGCTTCTTTGCTCCTTGGATTGGATCATCTGTGAACAGGCCAGACATGAGCAGCATTATACAAGCTGTCCTTCTCTGAGTCTAAACTAATGGGGAGCTTCCTACCCTGCCAACCACCCTAGGTCTCAGCTGAAGTGGGAAGGCTCTTCTCAGGCAGAGGCTAACATCTAGGGCAGTGGTTCTCAACGTTCCTAATGCTGTGACATTTTAATACAGTTCCTCATGTTGTAGTAACACTCAACCATAAAATTATTTTCATTGCTACTATGGTTGGGGATCACCACAACATAAGGAACTGTATTAAACGGTTGTGGCATTAGGAAGGTTGAGAACCACTGATCTAGGGAATGAGGAAGCTCTGGAGCCAAACTGAATGCCAATCCTTTATATACCTATCTGAGCCTCAGTGTCCTCATCTGTAAAATGGGCATGATGGGTTGATGTAACAGTGAAATGCTCTTATCCAAGTGTTTACTCAATACTTAAACACTCAATAAATATAAATTAGTTCCTTTTCATAATTATTACTTTGTTTAATGACAGCCATCTATTGATGATTGTTGCTTTCATTAGGCTGCCTCCTAGGTCTATGGAGACTTGGCTTCTCATCCCCTGCCTTGATATCTATGGGGAACCCTGGCACATTGTCACCAACACACCAATTTTGATTATTTTAAGGCTATAGTTCAAGTAAAGGAGAGGAAGGTATGGGTCCCTTAACCCTCAGGGCCATTTTAAGGCTCCAACACCAAATCTCCATTTCCTTTCTCCCTTTGCTCCAGGAAAGTTTTATAAGTAAAATACCTACCAACCACAAGGCATATTTAAAAAATTTATGGATCAGATCCCATTATTACAAACTCCAGGGGACATGTGAAACACATTTGTTGTGCTAAAATTCTGTTGTACTAAATGGTATTTGAAACTTAAGAGATGGCTATAAAATATTTTCCCTGGTAGATTTTTATAAAAGCAGTTGCTGTGACAAAGGCTGGTTCCACAAGCATCACCACAAATGATCCCATTGCTTCCTCCTCCCACTTGGTACATTTCTCAGTGTGATTCATAAACATGTACTTGAATAAGTCATCAGGAGACAGTGTCCCTGACATTAGGAAAAGCCTCGGTTAGCTCAGAAAGTTGGTGCTCCTCAAGGGCAGGGAATGCACATCATTCATCCTTCTATCCCCAGGTGCCTGCTCAGTTTTTTGAGGGTAATCAAAAAGTCATTTGATAAATGAATGAATAACTAAATGACTAAATGCTAAATTAATTAGCATCAACTTAGAAATGCTCTCATGAGACTGCACCCTTATCTATTTATTTATAAACATTTACCGAAAATATTTTATCCACACTTAGTATCAATGCAAAATTGGGGTCTCACAAAAACAGAATGAATTCAGTGAATCATCCAAGTACCTGCAGGCCAATCAAGATATTATTACTTCTAATTGGTATTCCTACAAGTGGTTAATTTTTTTCCCTCTGCCTGACTTGCAAGCACTCAGGTGCAAAATTTGTTCCTGTCTTTGAGACCATCTTAGTAATCACTCCCCATCTGAATCTTGGAACCAGAATCCCCCTCTGATGGGTACAAATGAGGAAGAAATATGTCAGCACACATGGGCACTGGCTCATGGCAATGAAGATTTATTTGATCCAGCCAGCCAAGTGATCACCAGAAGCAAGTAATCAAGAGAATGAAATTCCAGGGTGGGTTCTACCAAGACCTCCTTTATTCAACAGCGCGCCCCAACCCTGTCCATAGCAGAGTTTGTAGTCCAGAGGATGGTGTATTTGTTACCTTAAGTCTTACTTGAAGATATTGACCCTGAAAATATTGAGACTGTGGAGCCCACTTCTTTTTGCAAATGACTCTAAACTTTTGTTTGCTGCTCAGTCGATGTCACTGGGATTTATTTGGCTGCCAGCTCGGAGCTGCTATTTGAAACGAGCAGTGCCATATGCAGTACATGCATATTCAACGGTGCAGTTCTTTTTCTGGGGGGGAGGGGGAGTGCCAGGACTCATGGCTCACAATACGAATTTGCATCACACTTTGCATAAATTTGCATGTAGACTTCATAAGCCTCTAATTTCAAGTATGTAAAATGAAAATGAATCAATGCAATCTACTGCAATTGTTTTCCAAGGCATTAATCACATGAAATACATCCCAGTTTTCCTTAACCAATTAATTTAATCACACCCAAGGTTAGGAGAGACAGGAAACTGTGAATAATGACTGCTAAGTGTCTGGCCTAAGGTTGAGAGGATACATACAGCCTCAACACTTCTCCAGTATATCTCCCTTCCAAACCTGATGTCTTCTGTGGAAGATTATATTATAATTTACTCTATTTTATTTCAGTGCCCCTCTCTACAGGGTTATACATCTGTACCCTTTTGAACTTGAGAGTTGCTGTACAACTTACTCTGACCAATGAAATGTGGGCAGAAGTGATGCATGTCCCTCTGAAGCAGTCCCTTAAAGAGCCAAAACATGGTTCAATATCTCTCACTTTCCTCTGCCACGATAAAAGAAACGTTACTTAGCTTGAAATCTAGGTTGAAGATCAAGGGGAGCTCCAGCTAACCTCCATAATAGACACATGGCTACAGAAAGAAATATACCTTTGTTATCATGAACTGCTGTCATTTGTTGCTGCAGTGTATTTTAGCCTATATTAGTGAACAAAGCCCTTCTAGAATAATGAAACAATTTATTATTTGGCTTCTGTAAGTTTTGTTCATGTAAGAATATGTGTATAGCTCTGGGGTGGAAACAAAAGAATTCAAAGATACGGTCCATGTGGCTAATAAGCATCTGAAGTGGTTAAGGAAATAACCTATACATTTGCAATCACTGAAATATCATCCTAGAAGAATAATACAGTATGCATGGTAGGTTTCATATTTGATTGAGATAGGATAGACTATTTAGATTGCTAAAGACTGGCAGATCCATAAAAATCTGGTCTGTACTTATGAGACATGCCAACTTTCCTTTGCAATGCCCTGCAGTTCTTCATAGTCCATTATGGGAAAATTCTCAATTAAATGCTAATTTTTAAACATCTTTCCCTAGTACCTTCCAATCCATTTTTAATTTAAGATTGGATGCACTTGAAACCACAGTAGGGTGCATAGTGAACACTCAAATAAAAAGTACTTAAATCCTAAATTTGAGAAACCAAACTTTTCTGTTTTCCACAGTGCAAAAAATGTGTTATACAATCTACAAATAATAAAGGAACACAGGTGATAGAAATGCAAGGCACAACTTTCCTTTTAGCCGACCAAGTCTAGAAGCTTTGCTTCTGCTTTCCCACATGCTGTCCTGCAAATTCCAACATGGAGCAGCCTGACCCTGACTCTAAGAATGCAGAAAGTCCAGGAAGGAAGACATATAACACTGAAGATTACTTCTATTTCCATAATGAAAATCTTACAAGTATATGTATACATACATATGATAACTACCAACAGACATGAAGGAATTATAAATCACAAAATTTGGTTTCTCATCCTTTCTCTAGTCACACAACCAGCCAAGAAATGGTTGTGCATTGTACAAACTATTCTACACTGAGTACATTATTATTTATGCTTTCTAGATTACATGGCAACCATCCTTGACTCGAATCTATCCCCTCCTCAGTATAACCTCTACCTACTTAATATTTTGAAAGTTGCTCAAGAACTTTAACAGATCTGTTAGAAGAAAGGATTTTCCTTAGAGAAAGAAAAAATATTTACATAAATTTTAAACCATGTTAATTGAACTCCAAGAAGAGAGGACAAACATTCAGAGTGCCAAAACATAAGGGGAAAATAAGGAGATGGACCATCATCTATCAAAAGGATTGGAGGTTTATTTCATTTCCCTCAATTTATCAGTTTACCAGCATCTCTGATACTGTTTGGCCATGAGGTGCTCTAACAGTGAGAACCTCCTGATGGTTCTCAGATTGAAGATACTATAAGAACAATGTTTCTTAAATAAATCAATTTCTTATCTATAGCCAGAGACAGTACAATAAGGAGAATGGTTATGAAACTCATTTTCTGGGCTCTTTGTCACCTCAGAAGTTTCAGAATCAGTCAGAACTAGCATTGAACATTCGAAAACTGGTATGATTCCTAGAGTAATAAGCAACTGTTGACTCATTTTCTGAATAATAACTGCTTCCTGGGCTTGAGGCACTTAAATCTTTTAAAAAATTGGTTGGTCTTAGAATTAGATTGTGTGTCTTGCATTCAAGTTGACCTTATCTTCACAAGGATGGTCCCTGAGAGTGTTCTAACCATTCTGTGGTTCTAAAATGTGCCTTCAAGAAGAGAGAGAATTTCCTATGTCAGTCATTTAAACCTTCGAACTACATGAGCCTTGGCCATGCAGCACTGGAAACAGGGCTACATAGAACTTGCTTGAGAGAGGAGAAAGGGTTTGTGGGCTGGGATCTAATTTGGTGATCAACCCAACATTTTCTAGGGAGGATGTAACATGCAGTATCCAATCTCATCCTCTTTCATGAGTTTCTTCCATAGTATATTTCTGCTTGAGCTTCTGGAATCCTGATGATAGCAGAACCAAAACTATGGTAGTCTCTTGTCTATCAGTGAAGCCATCCACCAGGGTCAGAGCAGAAAAAGTTAGGCAGAAATGTCGTCAGTGTTGGGACTGAAGAAGGAAAGGACCCTGTGTGACTTGATATGACTTGAGTCTGTAAATGAGATGCTCCCTGCCCCTTAGATGGGGCCTAGTCCCCCTCAGTCTTCCTAAGCTTCCTCTGCTTTAGAATTTCCCGGTGTTCTTTACATCTTTCAAGATTTTCTTCTAGTTTTGCAGTCAAGTTGGTAGTAATTTTCCACTGGTTTTCAATGAAGGTTCGTATGTGACCTCTGATCTCAATGTCATCATAATTTAGCCGTCCCTACCTAATATGCCCATTCTTTGGAACGCCAACTTTTATTGCTATAATAATTCTCACATTATTTATAAATAATATAGTGCCATAAATACTGACCTTCAGAGCCAGCACAAGATCTTTTTAATCAGGCTTTTGGCTGGTTGAGGTAAGAATCCAACTCTTTTATTGCAGATGGCTATGTTAAATTCTTCAAAGATGTCTGGAATATTTAGGAACATGAGTATTGTGAAGCCATAAAAGTGACATTGTAGGGCTTAAAATGAACACAGTGGGACCCCATTGTGACCCTGATGTTATATGAGGGAAAACCCCTGTCAGAGAGATGTTGCCCCAAGGCAAGAGATTATTTCCAGGGGGCACTGATTTGACCTTTCAAGGGAACAAAACTGACAACATTTTTTAAAAGGTTCTACTTCATTTTATTTTCTTTTATTCCTATGGAGCAAAGTATATAGATGATTTTCCCATTTGCAAAGAAAAACTAGCAAAAAAGACAAAAAAAAAAAAGAAAGAAAATCAAGTTATTAAACAAACTTAAAATTTAAAAATGTAACTAGCTCCAATACTGGGGCAAAACTGAAAAGTATAACAATCATGGTTTCTGGAAAACTCTCTCTTTAGAAGGTTCTGGGCAGTTTGTGGGGGAAAGGAAATTGCGTTTCTGTCAGGGTTTCAGCAAAAAACTAAATTATACAGAGGTTTAGTTAAAGAAGTATTAATATAGACACACTCTTATCTGACATTGTGAATGTTACTTTCTTTGCATTATTATTATTATTATTGCTTAATATTTCAATGTAGCAATTGTCTGATTTCTTTTCTAAATGTATTTATCTTTGTTCATTCTTTTCGAGGTTTTTGTTTCTAGTCCTTATCTTAAACATTGTTATTGTTATTATATTTAAAGCCTTTTTAATTCTGTGAAGGCAAAAAGTGGAAACCTAATAAGTACATGCACATGTAAAAAATACAAAATAAAGAGGTATTAATAAAGGGACTAATTGCATTAACAGCTGGCAAGTTAAGGTAACCAGCAAGGTGAATCAAGGCACCTAGACTTTAGCGACTGTAGAAAGTCATTGTTCCTACGGTATATGGAGGAGCAAAGGAAGAAAACAGTGTTACTGACATCCAGCAAGAGATGAACCTATGGGAGGTGCTGACAGCCGTAGTGGTAGAGAAATGAAGCCCCCAGCACCCTAACGTGGAACAGGAAGGGAGCGGAAATGTCCCAACTTCTCTGTCCTTCCATTCTAAGATTCCTGCCACTGCCTTTCACGAGGTAAACCCAGTGAGAAGATGAGCTCAAGGGAGCTTGGATGAATGGGCTACGGGTTCAGGCTTGTGGAGCTCAGAGTAAGGCAAAAAATGAAGGAGGGAGTTGAAAGGGCAAAAGAGGAAGAAACAGTGTGATGAGACAGCCTACTTGTCCACCAAGTGCTCTTTCTCCTGTGTTTAGCAGGATTTCATTTTGTTCTTAGGTGACATTGGTGTGTATAGGCCAAAAGCAGAAGAAATAACCTCATGATTGTCAAGGGAACTGGCCTCAGTCTCATTCAGCTTTGCTTAACATGAAATCATGAAGATTTTCTTATTCCTCCTGAGCCCCCACTTGGTGCCTGCTGCTTATGTCACTAATCTGTTTCTCTCTCCCTACACTTGCTTAATCCAAATTTATACTCTGTTTATACCAGGTGGACATAAAGTTCATGTGCAATTTACTTCATCAAACTATTTTAAATTGCACATGAACTTTATGTATATAGTTCCCTGTATATGCCAATATCTGACAGCATTATGAAAGGGTCATCTGTACCAGATATATTTGCAATGGGCAGTAATATGTGAAACTATTATTAAGAGATACCAAAGGGGACAGTCCTGCTTCCCCCATAAATGAGATAAAATTGTATTTGGGGGTTGTAGCGTGGTGTGGATGGATGAGGTCTGCCCTGGCAACCCAAACAAACATGACAGATATGCAAGGGGGGAGAATGAAGGCAAGAGTCTGAGCCAATGACCAGGGGCACACTCCATGACCTGCAGAGCAGCAGAAACTACTGAAGTAACAGGTGGCACTGAAGCAGACATAGGACTTCTAACCAGGAGGAAAATGCAGGACAGGAGGGGGGAGGACCCAGGGTTCTAGAGGCCCCGCCTGCTGCCAGGTGTTAGGAAGTTCCCAGAAAGTTACTTGGTGGTGGCTGGTGAGGAAAAGAGACTTTACCTTGAGGGTTTCACACGTCAGAAACCAGCTCCTGCTGGGGTTTATAATAATTGAGGCCCCTGTGAGTATCTCATTTTTCTTCTTTGTAACCATGAGGCATCATGCAAGTCATTTTTGCTCTGTTTCAATTTCCTCATTGAAAATATGTGGGTACTCCCTAGGATTTACAGGCTGTGAGAAGCAATACGATGGCATGAGTATGGCATTAGATGTATAATAAGTGTTCAAAAGATATTAATGCCCTTCTCATTGTTTTAAAGATTAAACCACAACAACATACTCTGTGGGCCACTGCCCCTTCCTGATTGTCCCTTCAAAGTTGTGTCATGCCTAAATGAGCTGGGAGATCTTTCATCTTTTACCCCTAAGCCTTTACTTGGGCCTGGCTGGAGTTCTCCGAGCCAAATTAAATAATTCAAAGTAGCTGATTGGGGTCTTCAGGAAAGTGTCACTGCCCTGTTAAAACACATAACCTAGGAAATGGCTTATGTTTTTTGGAATCAGTGAAATATTCTCTGTCCACATTTTATAAAACATAAGAGAGAAGAGAGAGCTCCCTGGAATTCTGAGACCCCTATGCTGCTTTGCGAGTATGGGATAAAACTTCAGTCTACAGACTTTTTGATTTAAGTCTGACTTCCCAGTGTGATGGAGCAGCAAGGATAACAAACAGACCACTTAATGCAAAATGATAAGCTCTGTTGATGTATATTCTCACAAGCTTGTTTACGTGATTGAGGTGATTTCACTGAGCCATTCAAGAATAATCACGCTGGCCTTCAGGATGAAGCAGGGTTCGTAATCGGACCCCATTTAATCTACTCATATCCCATGGTGTTCCCTCATCTTTGGCCTCCCCCATTCCTGTCTTCATGCTCCAGACAATGTGGAAACTTCTGTTGAAAATGCCCCCTCTTTATTCTATCCAGCAAACTCTGCCTTGCCTCCCAAGGCCCATCTCTAAACCCTCCTCTTCTATACTGAGTTTGCCTTGATAATTCCGGCCCTCATGCCTCTAAAATCCTGCCTACCCATCGCAATGTCTCCATTCAACAGTGTTTGATGTTTGATGCTTTCCACGTAGGACATGGCTCTGAGCTCTGTGAATTCTCATGAGCTCATCTTTGTAAATCCCCTCAGACACCAAACTTTAAGGCACAGTTAACCTACTAAAATGACTGGCAAAGAAAGAGCATCCTTGTAATGTTTCCTACACAAATCTGTTCTTTTGCTTATTTGGGACTCAGCTAAATAAGAGCTGAGGAACACTATCCTTTCATCCTTTGATATGGGTCTCAGCTACCTCAATTCCTATTTCTTTGTGCAGCAGGAGCCCCATATTCTGTCCTCACCGTGGGAGGGTGTGGGGATGGCTTACAATTGCCTCTGCATCCAAATTCTTGCTCTTATAGCTTTAGTTCAATGACTAGGAACATGTTGCTCTTCTTGAGCCAACCCCTTCCAGACGGGGAACTTGGCTCCTTTCTCTGCTTCAGTAAAATGGGCTGAACGCAGGAGTGATATCCTAGGAGAAAAGCCAGAAGCAAGGCATGTGTGTGCCAGGTCTTCAAATATTAAAACTTAATTATGGTTACTATCTGTCCTGACGTTTTGGAAGGATACTTTGTACTAATTAACCCTTTATGACATAGAGTAGCATGCTGGAAATTTACTTTTAAATGACTTTGATTAGTGCTTCTACTATAAAAAAAAGGATGAATGAAAAAAATTAAAACAAACCTACTTTCCCTCCTGTATAATTTTGATATCCTTAGGTATATAGGGTCAACATTTGTCTCCTAAATTAGAGGAGAATTTAAATCATAGTCTGCATTTCTCCCATTTATGTTGGCCATTTCCAAGTTTACTTTTGCTTCTAACCAAATATATGTCATAAAATAATTAAAAGGAAAAGAATATGCTCAATCAAAAAGAAAAAAATAGTGTTCACGTATTTGTCAGTGAAGGGAAACCTTCTGCTCAGGAACCCAATTTCTTAGAGGAAAGAGAAAAGAAAGATCTAGAAAGAAGGAAAGGAGCAGAGAGAAGCATATTTGTTTTTTTTTAAACCAATCTGAGCACTTCATTTTATAAGTCAGAGTGAGGACAAGAATAAGCACTATTATGGCAATTTTCAGTCTGTTTGCTATTTTGATTGCTGTGAATATGCCGGGGAATGGCATCTACTTTGTGAAATGGCATGTATTTATGTACTGATAAATAAAGCAGCAGGCAAATTTGGGAAGCCTCAAAACCAACAGGGTGTTTCTCTCTGGGGTAAGGTCTGTGAAGCGTTTACAGCACAAGATGTGGGTCCCTGTGAGCATCTTCATACCCAGGGCAGAGACTGACCATCACCAGGTTACATCAGCAGGGAAATAGTGTCCTATGGATGCTGTGACCCATTACCAAAAATAAATATTTGCAATTAGTTACCACTTAGAGGCTTAAAACAACATGAATTTATTAGCTAATGGTTCTGGAGGTCAGAAGTCCAAAATGGGTCAGGTAGGACAGAAGATGAGAAATTCCCTTCTTTTTCAGCTTCTAGAGGTTGCCCAAATTTCCTGACTCGTGGCCCCATGTGACTCTGACTCCTTGCTTCTGTCATCACATGACCTTCACTGACCCTGACCCTACTGCTTCACTCTTAGAAAGACCCCTGTGATTGCATTAGAGCCTCGCTAATAATTCAGGATAATATTCCCATCACAAGCTTAAATCATGCAAAGTCCCACCAATTAATGTATGCAGCTATTATTTAATTTAAAAAAAATGCAAAGTCCTCTTTGCCATGTATGTAATAAGATGATACATTCAGAGGCTTCAGAGACTAGAACATAGACACCGTCAGAGTTCTTTCTCTATGGCTCATCACTCCCTCTGCTATGGTGTGGAGATGTGGAACATGCATAGGGATCAGGCTTCCTTGACACAAATCCTGCCTAGGTCATCACCAGGTAGATGCCCTTGAGTAAATTCTTCAGTCCTTCTCTGATAAATTATAGTAACTATAACCACACCTCAGATAGCTGTTGAGTATTAATTGAAAAAATAAAAAGCTTGCACAGGGGCTGGGTTAGTGGGTTAGTGTGTGTCGTTATCATTACTATCATTATTAAGCAATAAGGAGAAATAGATCAATGTATCACTCAAAAACCAACATGAGGGAAGCTGTTTACTATATTTTTTATTGCATAGTTACTTTAGGACATACTGAAAGCTATTGGGACTTAGCAATTCAGATGTTAGTTTTGCAAGTCACAAAATAATCCTGCTTTCACTGAAACTTCTGCAGAAGCAATTTTTTATTCACCCATGCAATGGCTCTTTTTTCAAGCCACAGGGTTTCTCAGTAGTGCACCACTGTTTTCATGGAGAAATCATTCACTTATTTATTAATAACTTCATTGATTTCTAAGCATTTTCTGAGAAAAACAAGCGAACAGGCAAAATAGCCCTTGTATTTATCTTGAGACACAAAGCAGCAGTCAGCTGTCCAGGTGCTTATCCGTGCAGAAAACCTTTACAATGCACCTCTTCTGTTCCACGTTCTGTCTAGAAGGAAGGCAGGGGGTAAAGACAGGCAGTGACTTTGGCAAATCTGTGAGCTTGTTATTTTATATTGAAGTGAAGACAAATTGTAGACAAACTCGATGATAAGGCACAGATGGAAGAAATGCATCCCCTAAGAGCCTAAGAGCCCAGAGTCTTGCAAAGGAAACATATACAGATATTTGAAACTGACCATGAGGGGAAGCAATGGTATCCATTTCAAATGGTCTCTGCTGTCCTGTCTGCCTGCCAAAAGTTTGCATGGGCCTCAAATACTCTGAGGTGTGACCCAAAGCCTTCTACCTTTGTTCTGTGGCCCTTTCTGACATCTGAAGTTAAGCAGCAGCAGGCTTGTTAGGTACCCAGATCCAACACTGCCTAGGAAAGCCCCCAGAGTTTCCACTGGAAAGGTGGAGATGGCACTTCTCCTTCAATTGAGGAACTTTGGGGCTGAAATAGTGCCAAGGGCAAGGATGTGAGAGTGTTAAAACTAAAAACGTGTCTAGCAGTTGGAGATCACTAGTAACCCCATGGCAGTTTATCAAGAGACAAGGTTAACGTGCTAATCAGAACAATCCTCCCCCAGTTTGAATCCCTTCAAACTCTACTTGGCTCTTCCCTTCACCCTCTGACATCACACCTGGCAAAACTGGAGCTGTGGCATTTGGGGCAGGTAGTGTGCCCCCTCCGGCTGGATCCCTTTGCTTTAGACGTCCACACCAGCTAATGGGCCTGGAACACCATTGAATGCCTCATTAGGGTCAGATTCTTATAAGATGAGGGCTCAAAGGGATCTTAGCCATAGATACAGTTTACAATCTTCGCCTACAGATGAAAGGTACAGAGATGCTTGGTTATAAGCCAAAGAGAAACAGCCAGGACGTACTAAGAATAACATGCAGTTTTATGAATCCCTTGGTCTTCCGTTCAGATTCTTTCTCCTGTCTCTGCCATGCTATGCCAATTGGCTGGAAGCTCTAGAATGGTTTCAGTATGGTGATTTTTAGTGATCTGCCTTTTGGGGTTATTCATGTCAATATTTTTATTGAATGAAGATAATGGAAGGACAAATAAGCTTCCTTTGAAGGGCAAGAAAATATTCCCTAATAAATAATAAACTCACTTCCTTTTTATCTCGTGTGTAGCTTTGTGGATACCTCTCGAACAGAAAGAATCTTTTTTAGACCTAACTGCACATGGCATAGAGCAGTGGTTCTCAAACACTGGACCCCAAACCAGCAGCATCAGCATCACCTGGAAACATGTTAGAAATGTCAGTTCTTCCAATTTGTGATCCAAATGCTTTCTCATTTGTCTGTGTCTATGACTTCTTTCACCAGTGTTTTGTACTTCTCCTTGTAGAGATCTTTTACCACCTTGGTTTATTATATGCCAGTATTATTTTTTTTCTTTGCAGCTACTGTAAATGGGATTGATTTACATACTGATTTGATACTCAGCTTGTTTGTTATTAGTATTTAGAAATGCTACTGATTTGTGAACACTGATTTTGTAGTTTGAGACAAATTGTTTGTCAATTCTAGGAGTCTTTCAGAGGAGCTTTTAGGATTTTGTAGGTATAAAATTATATTGTCAAACAACAGAGATAATCTGACTTCTTCTTATACAATTTAGATGCCTTTATTTCTTTCTTCTTACCTGATTGCTCTGGCTAGAAATTCCAGTAGTGTTGCAGAAAAGTGGTTCAAGTGGGTATTCTTGCTCATTTCAGTTCTTACGGGGAATGCTTTCAACTCAGTATGATGTTAACTGTGGGTTTGTCATACATGGCTTTTATTATTTTGAGGGACGTCCTTCTATGCCTAGTTTATTGAGGATTTTTATCATAAAATAATATTGGATTTTATCAAATGCTTTTATTGCATTTACTGAGCTAATCAAATGGCTTTTGGTTTTAATATGATTTATGTGATAAATCACACATTAATTTGCGAATGCTGAACCAGTCTTTATCCTGGGATAAAACCATTTGGCCATGGTGAATTAACTTTTTGATATACTCCTGGACTCAGTTTGCTAATATTTTGTTGAAGACTTTGGCATCTATGTTCAACAAGGATATTGACAGGTCTATAGTTTCCTTTTCCTTTGTTTTTGTTGATGTTGTTGTGTTCTTTCCTTTCAGATAATATCAGCTTCATAGAATGAGTTAGGGAGGATTATCTCTTTCTTGATGATATAGAACAATTTCAGTAGGATAAGTTCCAGTATTTTGTAGGGGAGACGGAATTTGGCTGTGAATCCATCTTGTCCTGGGATGATTTGGTTAAGAGATTTTTTTTTATTGATGATTCATTCATACTACTCATTATTGTTCTATTCAGTATTCCTATTTCTTCCTGAATGAAGATTGGTGTGTTGGGCATTGCCAAAAATTTATCCATATTCTCTAGACTTTCCAGTTTGGGTACACAAAGGTGTTAAAAACAGACTCAAACGATCTTTTGTATTTCTCTGACATTAGTTGTTATACCTCCTTTTTCATTTCTGGTTGAGCTTATTTGAATTATTTATATTCTTTTCTTTGTTAATCTAGTTAGTGGTCTTTGATATTGTTTATGTTTTCAAGAAACCAAATTTTTGTTTCATTAATCCTTTTTTTTATTTTGTTGGCTTAGGTATTGTTAAAATATCCATATTGTCTAAAGTAATCTACAGGTTCAATGAAATTCCTATCATTTGTCACAGAATTAGAAAAAAAAAACCTAAAATCCAGATGGAACCAAAAATAGTACTAATAACCAAAGCAATCTTAAGCAAAAGAACAAATCTGGAGACATCACATTTTACCTGACTTCAAATTACATTGCAAGGCTTATAACAAAAGCAGTACTTACTGGTGTAAAGGCAGACACATAGACCAATGGAACAGACAACCCAGAAATTAAGCTGAACACCTACAACCAAGTGATCATTGACAAAGGAGGCTGGGAAAAGGACACTCCAGTCAGTAAATGTTGCTGAGACAGGGTGGGGAGTACCTTTTGACATTGAAAGCCCTTATTAATTTAGCAGTAATAAAATAAGGCTATATTCAAGAAGTTTTAATTAAATATATCTAAAAATGTTTTGTAAAAATCTAACTACTATGTACTTAATAATTTCAAAAAAAGAAATTATTTGTTAATTTGAAAGTTAAGTAACCTTTTAATGACTTTGTTGTGTGTTATTTTTGTTGGAAAGCATTTAAATATTTGGTTGCAGCATAGAAATCCACAGTTTTATTTGATCCTCTAGGGCAGTTGTTCTCAACCTTCCTAATGCCATGACCCTTTAATACAGTTCTTCATGTTGTGGTGACCCTCAACCATAAAATTATTATTATTATTTTAATTATTAAAATATAGTTTAATACTGTTAAATTCATGTTGTGGTGACCCCCAACCATATTTGAAGTCATAATTCTCAAAGTCAGTGAAACTCTCATTGTATTCTTCAATTAATATGTCTATAACAGCTGCATATTCTTCAAATAATTTTCATATATCATCCTGTTCATCAATGACCTTTGCTAACTAGAAAAATAATTTTATGGTTGGGAGTCACCAGAATATGACTTTAACTGTGTTAAACTGTATTTTAATAATTAAAATAATAATAATAATAATAATAATTTTATGGTTGGGGGTCACCACAACATGAGGAACTGTATTAAAGGGTCACGGCATTAGGAAGGTTGAGAACCACTGCTGTAGAGGGGTATCAGTCATTTGTGACCTTGAGGATGTCTTGAGTTGGGTTAGGTAGTTAGATAGGAGAGTACAGATTTGCAGCAATAAGTGGTTGAAAGCAAGAAAGCATTTTTTTGGACATGTTGCCAAAGTTGTGAGTATTCAACTGCATTTTTTCATATTTCAGTTGGATCTTCCTTAGCATCAAACGACTTTAAAATGTCATCTACCAAAAGTTCAATCAATTCCATGTATAGTTCTTTAGGTGCCTTGGTGATATCAACTAAATGAGGCTGAAATTCAAATTTGAGTGTGAAGTCATAATTCTCAAAGTCAGTGAAATCTCATTGTATTCTTCAATTAATAGATCTATAACACCTGCATATTCTTCAGATGATTTTCATATATCATCCTGCTCATCAGTGACCTTTGCTAACTGGGGAAAATGTTCAACTGAAATTTCCTTCTGAAGAATGATTTTTAAAAAAGATAGCTTTATGTTTTCAAAGAACCAAATTTCCATTCTTTTCTTAAAAGTGCTTAGGGTTTTTTGCCACATATCATATATAGATTGTTTTACCTTGCAAGGAAATACTCATGTCATCATAATATGACATGCTATCACACAGAAATGCTGCATTCCTATAGAAAACTTCTGTCAAAAAATACTCTTTCAATAATTCACATTGTTGATTCTGTTCTTCATAAAATTTATGAAAACTATCTGTTCTCCCAGAGATAAAATTTTGACTAACACCTGCCCCTGAAATAGCCAACATACTTTAGAATTATATGGGAAATCCACACCATACTTTCAATTTATAGCATCTTTCAACTTAGAGCATGTTATGAAACTGACAATGCAGTGTTGCAATTGTACAAAAATCGTTAACAATACTTATTAGTTTTTCACAGTGTCACTTAACATAGCTTTAGCACAGAGGTTTTGTTGATGTAAGATACAATGAAAGAAATGAGAGAATCTAGATTTATTAATACTTTTTAAACATCTATACAATAAACCCTTCATATTTTCCTGTCCTGGAAGGTGCACTGTCTATACATTAACTCATTAAATTTACCAAATTCAGTCCAAATTTATGACATTTATCTTGAAAGTTATTGAAGATATCTATCCCACGTGTTCTATTCATAGGAGTATCCAAAGCAAGTAACTCTTTTTTTTTTTTTTTTTTGACATTTATATTTTAATAAGGAATAACAAACCAAATTACAGCCAACTGCTAAAGTTTTCTTTCTTTTTAAATTCTAGGGTACAACAAAATCAGCTCTGGAGGCATTTTTCTTGACATATCATCCTTAGTCTTTCCTATA
>CAUYON010205612.1:0-14013 GCA_963573935.1 Arctocebus calabarensis | reverse complement strand
GGTACATGTATACCATGGAATACTATGCAGCCTTAAAGAAAGATGGAGACTTTCCCTCTTTTGTGTTTACATGGATGGAGCTGGAACATATTCTTCTTAGCAAAGTATCTCAAGAATGGAAGAAAAAGTATCCAATGTACTTAGCCCTAATATGAAGCTAATTTATAGCTTTCATATGAAGGCTGAAACCCAATTATAGCCCAAGAATACAGGGAAAAGGGAAAGGGAGGGAAGAGGAGGGGGGAGTATGTGTGGAGGGAGGGCAATTGGTGGGATCACACCTATGGTGCATGTTAGCAGGGTACTGGTGAAACTTATTAAAGGTAGAGTATCAATGTCTTTATATAGTGATTAAGAAAATGCCATGAAGGCTATCTCTAACAGTATGATCAAAATATTTCTGATTGTATATGAAGCACATTCTGCCATATGATTGCACCAATGTACACAATTATGATTTAATAAAATTATTTTTTAAAAAATTGATGTTCAAAGAAACCTTAGACATGAATGTTCATAGCAACATTATGCACAATCACCAAAAGGTTGAAACAACTGGGCAGTGCCTATGGCTCAAAGAAGTAGGGCGCTGGCTCCATATACTGGAGATGGCAGTTCAAACCCAGCTCCGGCCAAAAACTGCAAAAAAGAAAAGGTAGAAACAACCTAAACTTCCACAAAGTGATGCATGTATTAAAAACAAAACAAAAGGTAGTATGTGAACACAATGAATTATTATTCAGCCATAAAACAAATGAAGCTCTGAGAGAAGCTGTAACATGAAAACCTGAAAACATTATCACTAAGGGAAATAAGCCAGACATGGAAAGTCACATAGTGTATGATTCAATATACTGTAAGTGAAATATTCAGAATAGCAAATCCATAGACACAGAAAGCAGATTAGTAGTGGTCAGGGAGCATGGGGAGGAGGGAATGAGGAATGACTGCTTAATGGACAAAAGTTTGCTTTGGGGGTAAAAAAATGTTCTGGAACTAAATGGAAGTGATGGCTGCAAGCACTGGGAAATATACCTAATGCTACTGAATTACATATTATAAAATGCTTAATATGGTACATTTAACTTAGGCACATCTTATCACAATTTTTAAAAATTGTATTGTGGTAACACTTCACTTGAGATCTATCCTCTTAAATTTTAAGTAGCCAATGCATTATTATTGGCTATAAATGTTGTACAACAGAGTTCTAAATGAAGCCTATGCCTGTTGACTAATAAACCTCCATTCTTCTCCCTACCTGCCACCCTTGAAAACCACCATCCCAGTCTTGATTGCATTAATTCTACTATTTTAGACACCTCACAAAACTAGAATCACCTTGTATTTTTGTTTCTGTGACTGGCTTATCACACTTAGCATTAATGTCCTCAAAGTCCACCCATGTTGTCACATACTGTAGAACTTCCTTCTTTTTTAAGGTTGAATAATATTCCATCATGTTGATATGCCACATTTTTTTTTTTTTTTTTTTTTGCCATACTCCATTTATCTGTCAATGGATGCTTAGGTCATATCCACATTTTATGAGTTACTAATACTGCTGCATCTTTGAGATCCTATTGACTTAAACTCTTTTGGATATATGAGTATGTGTGAATTTATTTCTGGGTTTTCTAGTCTGGTCCATTGGTGTATGGTGTTTATAATAGTACCATATTTTTTGATATTTTTTAATTGGCATATAATAATAATACATATTTCTGGGATACATAGGGATGTTTTAATACATACAATACATAGTGATCAGACCAGAATAATTAGCATATCCATATCCCAGACATTTATCATTTCTTTGTGTTGGGAACATTCAACTTCCTCTCTTCCACCTATCTCAAAATACATAATAAATTTTAATTATAGTTATCCTGCAGTGGTATAGAACACTAGAATGTATTTTTCCTATATGGGCTATAATTTTATAATCCTTTAACAAATCTTTACCTATCCCTTCCTTCCCTCTACCTTTCTCAACCTCTATTAACTTCTATTCTACTTTTACTTCTATGAAATTGAATTGTTTGGCTTCGGCCTATGAGCAAGAACCTTGGGTTTAATTTTCTGTCCCTAGCTTATTTCACTTAACACAATGTCCTCTAGTTCCTTCCCTGTTGTTGTAAATAACAGGATCTCATTCCTTTTTAGGGTTAAATAGGGTTCCCTTATGTACATATGCCACGTTTTCTTTATCCATTAATCTGTTGATGGACACTTGGGTTGATCCCCTGGTTTGGCTGCTGTAAATAGTGGTGGAATAAACATGGGGGTGCAGATATTTATTCTACATACTGATTTCCTTTCTTTTGGATAAATGCCTAGTAGTTGGATTGTGGGATCATACGGTAGTTCTATTTTTTGAGGAGTTGCCATACTGTTCTCCATAGTGGCTGTGCTAGTTTACATTCCCACTAATAGTATGTAAAAGTTCCCTTTCCTTGCATCCTTATCAGAATTTTGTTTTGTCTTTTTTACAAATAGGCTTCCAAACTAGGATGAGATGAAATGTTATTATGGTTTTGATTTCCGTTTCTCTGTTGTTAATGATGTTCAGCATTTTTCACATATTTGTTGACTATTTGAATGTCTTCTATTGAAACGTAGCTATTCAGAAAATCCTTTGCCCATTTTTTTAATCAGACAGGGTTTGGTTTTTTGTGTGTGGTTTTTTGTTCAGTTTTTGTTGTTGTTGTGTTTTTTTGCCGTTTGTTTTTTTGCTGTCAAGATGTTTTAGTTCCTTATATATTCTGGGTATCAATCCTCTAGATAAATAGTTTGCAAATATTTTCTTCCATTTTGTAGTTGTCTTCTCACTCTATTGATGGTTTCTCTTGCTATGCAGATGCTTTTTAGTTTGATATAATCACATTTGTTAATTTTTGCTTTTGTTGTCTGTGGTTTTGAGATCTTACTCATAAAATCTTTCCCTAGATTTCTGAAGCTTTTCCCCTATGTTTTCTTCTAGTAGTTCTATAGTTTTGAGTCTTACCTTTCGGTCTTTAATCCATTACAAGCTAGATATAGAATGAGAAATGAAAGGTCTAGTTTCATTCTGCTGAATATATCCAGTTTTCCTAGTACCATTTATTGAAGACACTGTCTTCATAATATATTTTGAAATCATGAAGTATGATGCCATCAGCTTTATTCTTTATTGTCATGATTGACTTGGCTATTTGTGGTTTCTGTGGTTTCATGTGAATAATACTTTTTCTGTTTCTATAAAAATGTATTTTGGATTTTGACAGATATTGCATTGAATTTATAAATCACTCTGAATAATATGAACATTTTAATATTTGTAGACAAGGTGCGGCAGCTATCACTCAGTGAGTAGGGTGCCAGCTACATACACCGAGGCTGGTGGGTTCAAGCCTGCCTGGGCCTGCTAAACAACAATGACAACTGCAACCAAGAAATAGTGGGTGCTTGTAGTCCCAGCTAGTCATGAGGCTGAGACAAGAGAATCGCTTAAGCCCAAGAGTTTGAGGTTGTTGTGAGCTGTGATGCCACAGCACTCTACCAAGGGGCAACATAGTAAGACTCTGTCTCAAAAAAGAAAAAATTGGTAGACAATATTAAGATATTAAGTCTACTAATCCAGGAACATGGAATGTCTTTCTGAGTTTTTTGTGTGTCTTCTTTAATTTCTTTCATCAATGTTTTGTAGTTTTCAGTAGATAAGTCCTTCATGTACTTAATCAAGTTAAATTTGTTCCTAAGCATTTTCTTCTTGGCACTGTCATAAATGGTATTGTTTTCCTAATTTCCTTTTTAGATAGTTCATCATTACAGAATAGACAGGCAAATAATTTTTGTCATTATAATTTAAAACAATTATTATTATATGTGTCAAGAAATAGGGAATTCTTTTTCTTTCTTGAAACTCTTATTATAAGACAAGGAGAGAAAAATCAGAAAATAGAAATAGGAATGAAAGAGATGATGGGATCAGCAGATAAGGACTTTAAAACTATGCTAAATGATTATATCAATCACTGTATCTGTTGCAGTGTAACAAATTAACTAAAAATTTAGCAGGATAAACAACAAGAATTTATTATTTCATATTTTCTGAGCATCAGGAGTTTAGAAGTTTGTTAGCTGGTGGTTCTGGCTCATAACCTAATGGCTTTTAAGCGTTTAATGTAATAAATTTGACTCTTAATATAAAAGATAGTAAAATGTAAAGGGCCATAAAAGTAAACACAGTAAATACAGAGGCAAAATGTCAAACGTGGTGGTAAATGTTAAAGATTTTCTACGATTTTTAAATTTATTTTAAAAATAATTGGGAGAATTATTGTGGTTGTGATGGGAAGTCCCTACTTAATGGCCTTCTCCCCTGTAGTAAAGAGCTATAAAACTACAATTATGCTAAAATAAACTACTGGGAAGTAGCAGAGACAGAGAGACTTTGGCGAGGGCATGTTCACTTAGAGGAGCAGAGATGATGAGCCCCCCAAGTCCAATCACATATCACTTAACAACAAGGATACGTGTGTATTCTGAGAATTGCACCATTAGGCAATTTCACTGTTGTGCAACCATCTAGAGCAGTAGTTCTCAATCTCTGGGTCACGACCCCCTTTGTAAAAATGAAAATACATCCTGCATATCAGATATTTACATTATGATTCATAACAGTCTCAAAATTACAGTTATGAAGTAGCAAAGAAAATAATTTTATGTTTGGGGGTCACCACTACATGAGGAACTGTATTTTTAAAAGGTTGTGGCATTAGGAAGGTTGAGAACCACTGATCTAGAGTGCACTTATACAAATGTAGATAGGTTAGATACTACACGAAAGAGTCCATTGCTCATAGGCTACAAACCTGCATATGTTACTGTACTGAATACTGTAAGCAATTGTTACACAATGGCAAGTATTTATATATCTACACCCAGAAAATACACAGTAAAATTATAATATTCTGGGACCACAGCCATATATGTAGCTCATCCTTGACTGAAACATCATTATTTAGTGCATAGCTGTATTTCCTTCTCTACGGCTTACACCCTGGGTTAAATGCAGTCCACCTAATGTGCTAAGTATTATGGAATAAATATGGAAAGAACTTCGGGGTTTCCAGTCTGGGGAACCAGAAAAGTGAATCAAGGGAACTGTGTCCATTGAAGAGAATAGGAGAATCCTAGAAGGGAAAGAAGTAGAGAAGGAATTCCTGAACTCTATCTACCCAAGTTGCTGACTGACCCCTAAACCATGTGTGTGCAGAACCAAGAAAATGGAACATGTAGTCTGGGGTGACGGAGCATGAAAAGTAAATCAAGCCCAAAATTGAGCTAGATGTCATAACTAACATATATGGATTTTAAAGTGGCTATTCTCAATATCCTTCTGAAATAAAGTATGTATATGTATACACATGTGTTTAAAATGAATAAAAATCTTAACAAAAAAATAGGAAATCTCAGTAAAGTAATGGAAGCAAAAAGAAAAATTAATGGAGATTCTAGAACTAAAAATATAATGTATGACATGAAATTTTCACTGGGTAGACTTAACAGATGACTGAAAATGACAGGAAAGTAAGCAAATTTAAAAATAGAACAATAGAAATTATCTATGATGAGGAATGATAAGAAAAAAATTAATAAAAAATGGATAGAGAATTGTGGGGCTGTTAGGTGATACATGATTCTATATGTTATTGTAATGTGGGGTAGGAGGAGAACAAGGAAGGAAGAGAAAGAGAGAAAGAGACAGTGACTTAGTGGCCAAAAATTTCCCCAACTTGCAATTTCACTAAAATTTACGGATATCATATGCTTGACAGACACCAAGCAGAACGCATACAACGTAATGCTGAGAAACATCAGGGATAAACTGTTGACAGCTGAAAGTAAAGAGCAAATACTAAAATAAACAAGAGAAAAATAACACATTACACACAGAGGAATAAAAATCCAAGCATGAGCTGACTTCTCATCAGAAATTATAGTGGCCAGAAAAAAGAACCACATATTAAAATATGAGTGTGCACCTTTGACATTCAGGGAGTAGAATATCTCCGGAGTTCCTATCTGACTTCTCAAAAAGGGAGGAAATATTCTGGGTTCTCAAAAAGAAACCAAGTGGGGTGTGGTGTGTGCCTATAGTCCCAGCTACTGGGGAGGCTGAGGCAGGAGGATCACTTGACCTCCTCAGTTCAAGGCTGCAGTGAGCTATGATCACACCACTGCACTCCACCCTGGACAACCGAGCAGGATCCTGTCTTAATCAATCAAGAAAACAAGAAAATAAGACACCAACCAGCTCATTGTACCCCTTGATTGCACTATTGTACACAACTATGATTTAATAATAAAGACAATAAAAATAAAAAATAAAAAAGAAAAGAAAAGAAGAAACCAAAGAGCAGTCTCCAAAGAGGTAGAGAAGAGGTAGAGAAAGGGGAAAAGATGCTGACTTCTGGAGATGCCAGGTTAGCCTGCACAGACAGGGTTTTGACTATCCACAATGAAATCTCTCATCAGTAGGCTCACCATGAACAGGAGAAGTTGGACTATAGAAATTAAAGCAGGACACACACTGGAAACCATGGCAAAAGACCCTTTCCTCAGGTGTCTTAGAACAGATACAGTATGATTTCCGAAAGTCAACAAAATCAGATTCTTTGAATTTTTAAATCCTTTCTCTGACACTTCTCAGCATGAAGAAAACTGCTTATAGATTTCAAGAATAGTAGCAATTCTTTGCAAGAAGATTTTATGTACCATGTCCTTCTTCTCTCGAGGACTTTCCTGAAAGCATGCTGTCTTTGTAGGTTCGTTTCTATGAGTGGAACTGCAAGAAATATGGGGATCTATGCTGAGACCTTCATCTGAGACAGAACCCAGAGAATTTTTGACAGCCCAGGAAGTCAGGAAGCTGGCATGTGACATCCTCCAGGAGACACAAACTCACTAGGTAAGGCCTGCCTGGTTACGTCGTATGTTGACATAAACTCAGGAGAAAAGCAGTAGGGTTTATTTAAAGAACTTAGATGAGACACAGTTCAGCACACACTGGGAGAAAACGAGGTCATGTACAAGAGCCCTAGTACGAATTGAATTTTAGGACTTCTTGTTTGAAAAACAATATTCTCTACTAGATCACAGAGAGAAACATGAAATATCTGACCCTGCGGCATTAAACATGGGCTCAAATTCTAAAATCCTTCTGTCTAACAGTCCTTACACGTCATCAACCTGCGGCACTTCCAGCCAATTGGGATGCTCCCAGCAGCTGATAACCAAGAGCCACTGAAAATCTCTGGGAAATCTTTCCAGGTGGCTTCCCTAGACAATGTCATAAAGCTTCGCATTTCCATGAGCACCAAAGTGTGTGTTTCAAACAGATTTGCTATGACCTGTGTGTGTCTTTAAATTTTCTGGCCTTCATATCTTAGAAAGTCAGCTTAGTCCACGTCTGAGCCAAGTAATGTGATATGACAGGCTAACTGGGCATGAAGCTCATCCCAGCATGCTTGGGACCAGAAAATTACAGAAACACATGTATAGAGGGTATAACAAGGGAGAGGGATGTGTGTGTAGCAGAGATTTTCAACCACTGTGCCATGAGAGGAGCTTCAGGCATGTTGCAAACATTTTTAAAGATCATTAATTAAATTATTTTCAAAAGAAGTTCAAAGCACAATAAGTAGGTTCTTTGTTTTACTCTTTTCTTTTTACAAAATCAACATAATGTAAGTGTGCCACAGAAGGTTAATTATAGGTTCAAGTGTGCTGTGAGATTAAAAAAGGTTGGAAAACACTGGTGTACAGAGAGTGGGAGAATCTTAAGGGAGAACACAATTTTCCTATAAACCAAGTGAAACAGATTAAGGTTTAAAAATTTAGCAATGTCAGATTTTTGACATCATCAATAAAGGGATCGACCTCTTCAGCTCTTTTGGGTTTCAAAATAGTTTGAGGCTTAGTATGAATTTAATATGTTTCTTCTACACGTGTTCCCAGCATTTGCTATACATTGCAATCACTTGGGAAGCTTAAGAAAACTACTGGTGCCCGGGTCCCACTGCCCTAAATTCTGGTTTAATTGGGCTAGAGTGCGGCCTGGGCACCAGTCTATGGTAAAGCTTCCCTTCTGATTCTAATATGCATCCAGCTTTAAGAAGAAGGACTCTCATACTTTTTCTACACAAAGTGTGGTCTGTTGACATGGAAACTTGTTAAAAATACAAATTCTCAGGCAACATTTCGATCCACAGAATCACAATCTTTGTTTTAATAAGATCCTCAAGTGATTTATATGCACATTAAGTATGAAAAGCATTGCTCTAATTTTTTGAGCTGGTCTCCCATTCTGCAGAACTTACATAGCTCTTAACTGTGGCCGTATAGAAGAATCACCTGAAGAGCCTTTCAAAAAAATGTTGATGCCTGGACCCTCTCTCCAGAGATTCTGATTTAATTGGTCTTGCTTGTGACCTAGGCATGGCTTTTACAAACTTTTTTTAAGCTCCTCAGGGGATTTTAATATTAAACTCAGGGCTGAGAACCACTGTATAGAAAGATACTTTTCTTCTTTTAATTTAATAGCCTTTGGTATGAAGTGACTCTTTCTGTTGAATAGTTAGGTTCCTGAGAGAGAACACTCTGGTCTATTTTTCTGCATTAGTTATCAAACTTTAATGTGCCAAAGCTACAATCGAGTGGCTTGTGAAAACTGCACAGTGCCTTGCCTTCAGAGTTTCCTTTGCTGAGTCTAGAATGGGGCCCCAAATCTGCATCTTATAAGCCCTGTTTGGAAATCTAATGTACATGGTACTCGTGCCACATTTGGGGGTGGGGGGTTGGTTGTTTTGGTTTTTATCTCTGTGTTTTTGTTTATTTGTTTGAGTAATATGAGGGTACAAATGTGTAGGTTACATTGTTTTCAATTCTAAGGTAAAGTTCATTTGAGCCCTTCACCCAGGGTGCATGCCCAACATTCTCACTTTGTGCACATTAGGGAGGCTGAGGCAAGAGAATCACTTGAGCCCAAGAGTTTGAGGTTGCTGTGAGCTATGACACTACGGCACTCTACTCAGGGCAACAGAGTAAGATTCCATCTCAAAAAAAAGAAAAGAAGAAAGCAGGGATGTAGGTAAAGTAAAACATGGAGTTCCAAAGGTTTCTGAGAGAGGGGAAGTGAAACTACACAGCACATTTTTAGGAACAAGCAGTAAGGACAGGCTCTGCGCCTATCAGGCTTCTTCCCGTCTCATCAACTCCAAGTTGGCCAAGGAACAGGAGCCTGCCTAACCTCAGGAAGCATCTTGGAAGCGCTGAGAGAGAAACCTTTTAGGCTTTTAATTGTTGCTTCCAGAGCTCCTGTCGTTTTCCCCTGCCCATTTTTTCCCCTAAGCCAGTGAAATTTACCAGTAGGGGGCTGTATACCAACTTTAGTGACACTAATGTTAATAAGCTCTGATAACTACCATCAGTCCAGCCTTCTTTACCTCTTGACCCTTCAGATTAAGAATTAGAAGAGGGTGGCACCTGTGGCTCAGTGAGTAGGGCGCCGGCCCCACATGCCAGAGGTGGTGGGTTCAAACCCAGCCCTGGCCAAACATGGCAACAATAACAACAACAAAAAGGACTAGAAGAAACAGAAGAACCTGACTTGAGAGAAGACGATCCCAAATTGATAATATGAATGAGCCTTGCTTTATGGAAAAGGTACATGCAGAAAAGGTGTACATAGAATTTTGGTAAATCTAATAAGATTTTTTCATGACTACAGAATAGGAGAGGAGCTTGCAATTTAACTTAATCCCCTGATAATTCCGGTGTATCTGATTTTTATTAATGAAGGACACACATTTAACATCAACCATTCATGGAGTCATTATTGGGATAAATGAGAAAATCCATGGAAACATTAGGGCAGTCCCTGGCATATAATAAATATTCAAAAAGTGGTAGGTTTTTTTAAAGTTTTTTTTAAAAAGCAATTTAGGTTCATAGCAAAATTGCAAGGAAGGTGCAGACTTCACATACTCCCTGCCCCCACACATGCTTACCCTCCCTGATTATCAGACTCCCCAACAAGGGAATGCATTTGTTACAGTCGATGAACCTGCACTGACACATCAGAATCACCCACTGGCTAGAGTTTACATTAGGGTTCATTCTTGGTGTCATACACTCTCTAGGTTTAGAGTTAAGTCAAATATATAACCACCTTTATGGTATCATCCAGACTATTTTCATTGCCTGCCGACTTCTCTGTAATCTGATGTCATTTTTATGAGGATAATGGAATTTGTACAATTTGTGATATAGGAAGAAGGAAGGGTTATCTATCACTACCTGCCCACTTCAGGGGTCATAACCAGCCTTAGGAGCCTTACTGAGATTTATATTTATTATTAAAGAGCTTTGCAGAGGGTAGGCATGGTAATCTCAGCACTTTGGGAGTCTAAGGTGGGAGAACCACTTCAGGTCAGTAGTTCAAGATCAGCCTGGGCAACACAGCAAGACCTCATCTTTTGAAAAAAATTAATAATTAATAATTAGCCAGATGTGGTGAAATGCACTTGTATACGTAGGTACTTGGGAGGCTGAAGCAAGAGGATCCCTTAAGCCCAGGAGTTATGAGGCTGCAGTGAGCTACGATTGCACCACTGCCTCACTCCAGCCTGGGCAACAGAGTGAGACCTCATCTCTAAGAAAAAAAAAAAAAAGAGCTTACAGATAGGAACACTGCCAGGCAAATCACAATCTGTCAATGATTGACCAAATAATAATTCCCTAAAGAAGACTGGAGTTAAATAGGGAAGTCCAAACCCCTGTCTCTACCTTTGTAAAAAGTAGCAGTGATTTTTTTTTTATATATAACAAATCCATTAGTGAGCCCATTTGGTCTCCCTGTGAAGAGGGCTTATCATGCAAAGACACAGGCTTAAATCTCATTTAATGTCTCATTGCTATAGGGACTGATAAAAAAAGATCAACAAAGTGGCAAAGCAGTTCCTTAAACTTGTTTCTGTCGGTATCCAAAGCTCAGGTTGTAACCACTCTGTATGTCCCTTCCTCAGTTCTTATTACCCCCAGCAAAAGCTCTCTTGGCCTCATTGTCAAACACAAACACACAAACAAATGTTAAAAGGTTGGGCATTAGATACCCCAATTACTCTGATCAGATGAATTTACATTGTATGCCTGTATCAAAACATGACGGATACCCTATAACAATATCATATACCTATAATAATTACAAATTTATAGCAATAAGTACAGACAAGCCATTTGTAAGGTGGCACTCAGGCACAACTTGAAACTATCTCAGATTATAGAACGTAAAGCTCTTTCCCTTAAGAAAGAAGTTCCAAACCAGAAGTTGGGAAGATACTGGAAATTCATTGAAGAATTTAAGAGACCTCTCAATTCCCATGAGCCTGACTTACCTCTTTCTTTATAAAGTAACATTTGTTTTGTGCATGTTTTTTTTTTTTTTCTTTTAATAGGTTTAGGAGGTATGAGTTGAATTCTGCTACATGTGTATATTGCACAGGGGTGAAGTCTGGGCTATCAGTGCACCTGTCACCCAAAGAGTGTACGTTGTACCCCACAGGTAATTTTTCATCCCTCACACCCTTCACCCTCTGAAGTAACATTTTTAATAATGATCTGGGATGTCATGCAGAGCTAGATCTTAAGTACTTTCCAGCTGGCGGCCCCCATTGAGAGTCTGAGCCTCTTTCCTACCAACTTGAACTCATGCTTGGGCCGTTCTCTTTAACCTTACTCAGTATGGCGTGGCCGTCTGCAGCCCAGGCCTCTGCAGACTTTGCCCCAACACGTCCCCTATGAAGGGCATGCAGGGCAGCTGCTCTGTTGTTCCTCACCTGATCCTGAGGGTCCCAAATCCGCCCCCATTACACTCCCCACTCCCCGAGACTCCTAGATGCCAATGCTGTGACTTCTGGGACCTTCTGATACTATTCAGCAGAACTTCTTCACTCTGAATTTTGCTGTGTGCTCTTGGACACCCTGGAACACCTCCCTGTGTGTGGGATGGTCACATCCACTTAGATTATCGCTGATGAAGCAGACAATCATGGGATGGGACTGCCTTCATCCTTAGCCTGGTGTTCTATCTGTATTTTCTGCAGTCCCCAGCTTAGATTTGCACCCAGAATAGGACCCCAATATGACGTCAGCAGAGCCTGGTAAACCAGCCCACTATTGTCTGGAGCTCTTAAGGAAATGAAACCCCACTAGACTTCTGATTTTTCTCCTTAATGAGCTTCCTCCGTTCCCTTAGGCCGTTGTTCCCTTTGCAGGATCCTACCTCATAAACTTTCCTTTGCCCCAACTCACAGGTGTTAAGTAAATACCTGGAACCAATTACCCACAGTGTCAGAGGGCTTTCTGCGTCCAAGGCAGGGCGGTGGCCAGCTTCTGCTAATTGGAGTGCTTACGTCCCACTTTTGCCTGGCAGAGCGCTCAGCAGTGCTGCTCTACCTGCCTGGGGCTCTAGCCATTGAAGTGCTCAAAGAACTTCTCTAAATGTGCATTTATTCCTAGCACATCCCCTAAAGGGTCAGTATTTATTTTCTGCACAGTAAATGATTCATTGTCCCACGATTTCTAGGTGATCTGAAATGGGAAGGTCAAAGGACAAACAGAATAAATCTGTAAAGCTAATAGTAATCCCATTTTTGAAACTCAGAATAAAGCAACTCAAATTCCTGATCAATCGGAGCTCTACACAGTTACGATTTAATAAAGAATTAAAAATAAAATAAAATCGCACATAAGAAAATAACACCCAAGTCTGGTGATCAGAGGGTCGTCCCCCTGCACCCTAACGGCAGGGAGCTCTGACAGCCCTGATCACTGTGTTAGTCTTTCTAAAGAAGAAAATGGGAAAATTGAAGGACAAGAGAACTGGGAGAGAAGAGGAACCTTCTAACTTCTAGATTAGGAAACTTTAATCTTTTGGCTTCTCTTTTTCTTTCTTTTCTTTTTCTTTTTTTCCTTCTTTTTCCTTTTGGGACAAAGTGTCTTGTTCTGTCGCCCCATCTAGAACACGGTGTCAACATGGCTCACCGCAACCTCAAACTTCTGGGCTCAGCCTCCTGAGAATCTGGGACTACAGATGTGCGCCACCCTGCTGGCTAATTTCTTATAGAGATGAGGTCTCACTCTTGCTCAGGCTGGTCTTGAATCCCTGACCTTGAGCTTTCCTCCTGCCTCTGCCTCCCAGAGTGCCAGGACTACAGGTGTGAGCCACCATACCCAGCCTGAATCTTTCTTTCTACATCTGAATTATGCTTCTAGCTAAAACACTGTTCGCCAAATTTCCCACAGATAACACAATACAGAGTGCTACAGCTAGACGTTTATCTTTTTATTCCTCATGCTGGATGAAGCTAGGCATTCATTCAGTATGTACTGAGATTAAGATGAACATGCAATTTATTATCCAGAGACACTTTAGAGCAGTGGTTCTCAACCTTCCTAATGCCACGATCCTTTAATACAGTTCCTCATGTTGTGGTGACCCCCAGCCATACAATTATTTTTGTTGCTACTTCATAATTGTAATTTTGCTCCTGTTACAAATAGTAATGTAAATATCTGATATGCAGGATGTATTTTCATTGTTAGAAAGGAGTCGCAACCCACAGAGCTGAGAACCACTGCTTTAGAGTGTGGAAAAGGTGACTTATTAATCCCATCAAGGAATTCCATCACACCAAGACTGCTCTGAACAGAATGGGGAGTGTGGTTTTTTTTTTTTATTATTGTTGGGATTCATTGAGGGTACAAGAAACCGTGTTACACTGGTTGCATTTGTTGTGTAAAGTCCCTCTTACAATCGTGTTTTGCCCCCAAAAGGTGTGGCACACACCAAGACCCCAAGACCCCACTCCCCTCGCTCCTTCCCTCTCTCTGCTCTTCCTTTCCCCACCCCTCCCTCATTCTTTCTCTCTCTGCTCTCCCCTTCCCTCACCCCCACCATGTCAATAA
>CAUYON010205607.1:0-22552 GCA_963573935.1 Arctocebus calabarensis | reverse complement strand
TTTAATCCAATGACAGGTAATTCTGTTTGAGTATTCGTATAATTATTAAAATTATGAAAATAACTTCCTAGGAAGAATGGCATTGTGCATCAGCTTAATGTTTATTAAAATGTGTATTCACATTGAAATATTTGCAAAATTAAAGATTTATGCTTTCTCATATTATTCTGTTCTTTTGGAAAAAATGAAGTAGCTCAATTTTTTTTGTTATTATCATAACAAAGATATTATTTTTTGTAAGAACTGTATTTATTATTTATATAAACATTCTGTTTTCAAAACCAGTCTGTCCAATTATTGAGTGGGTCCAATGCACACTGTATGTATAGATAGGTAACTCTTGGTTTCTTTGCTTTTCCGTCATGCTGTTTTATGATGATGAGTGGGACTCTTTAAATGTTAGTTAAACCTGTTTTATCACCATGCAAATATTTAAAATGTCCAACAAATTGACACATTTTAATTACATTGTTTAATAAAGCAACAAGTTGATTTAAAAAAAAGTCTTCATAGAAAATTACATGTTATTTGTCTGAACTGAGGAAGAAGGATATAAATATATGGATTGGAGAAAATGTGAATAATTCACCCTTTAATAGAAAGCTAGAGTTTTCTTTTATTTGCTAAGTTACTTGTTACACAGATTTTAGCTTTAATTTCATTATATATCAAAGGCCAATGGTCAAATTTGTACTTTGTTTCCTATGGATTCTCTATTATTATTTCAAGCAAGAAAGGTATGTTAAGAGGTTACTTTCAATCATGTTGTAATCTATAGCCCTTGTCTTTCCCTAAATTATTTGTAGGACAGAGAAACAAGCCTTGATGGTGATGGCAGTGCTAAAAAGTAAGGCATAAAGGGATGTCATTGTCATGTACCTAAGAAAGTGAGGAAGTAGCCAGACATGCAGCACCACACACTATGGTAGGTAAAGCCCTTCATGGATACCAAATGCAGCCATAACACCTGTCTGCATAGTTGCAAAGTCTAATCTGGAAAAACAGTATTTGACTTAATTCATGTTGCAGTTTGATTTAGAATATCCAATCAGTTAAATGAGATGCATCAGCAGGAAATCAGGCAGTGGTCTCACAGTCTGAAGCCTGTGAGAAACATTATTGAAACTCTATACTTTGCTGTATATCAGCAATAAACAAGGAGTAAGATGACTGGATAAAATCTGACAGGTAAATAGATCAGAAAGAGTTAGGGAATGTGGCAGAGTCATGGTCAAATATCTGGGAATCATGTATGGAGTCTGATAATGCTAGGAAGTATTGAAGTACTAGGCATAGAACTACTCTTACAATAATATTTTTCAACGTTTTTTATCTCGCTGCACACTTGAACCTAAAGTTAAACTTCTGTGGCACACTTAAATTATGTTGATCAAAAAAAAAAAAAAGAGTAAAAACAAGAATATACTTACTGTGCTTTGAAGTTCTGTGAAAAATAATTTAATTAATTATTTTTAATTTTTTTCCTGGCATACCTAAGATCCTCTCATGATACAATGGGTTGAAAATCACTACCTTAGAATGAAAGAAATGTCAGAGCAGAAATTCAGTCCTCGTGACAAGATTATCTTTTTTTTCTTTCCTTTTCATTTTCTTTCTAACTAATAAAAAGCAAGCTGCAGTAGGCAGGATCATCTTGAGGTAGGGAAAGTCAAAGATTGCAAATGTATGAGTTTGTTTTCACACATGGCTGGTCCAGCAAGGTGATCTGTCCTGTGACAAGGAGAAACACAAGGTATGATTACTCATGTAGAAGAGAGAGGATCATTGGTAGTTGTTCTTCTAGTAGACACAAGAACAGAATTTCAATTTTTAATTCTTGTCTTTCTCATTCTCACCCCCAGAGAGAGTGTTAACATCTCCAAAGACTATAATACTGGTGCTTATAGTGCACACACTCAGCATTAATACTCACAAAATTTGGTCCTTTCACACACACCAGATAATGGGTGGCCAATTGCAGAAAACTCTGTTTTGGAACTTAGGTAGTACCCCTTGAGTCCAGTGTATGTCACCCAGAAGAGATCATGAGAAAAGTAAAAGAGGAAGAGAGGACCAGTGGTGAAAAGATTTAATGATCAGAAGATAAGGAGATTCTGTAGCCGGGATGGGATAGCAAGCTCAAGTGACAATGATACTTTCAGGTTCCTGGGACTCCCAGCACCTAAAATGAACACCTCACAAACAGTCCAACAGTAAGATATGTAAGGCTGAGAATTTTACAGAAGGGTAAAAGAAAAATATCCACTTCCAAATAAACTGCGGGTTATGCAAATGAGATTTTGGGTTCTCCTAGGACAGGTTTTGGAAGATTTTGTTTCCCTCAGGATCTTCTAATCTGTTTACTTCAGTTTCTTCCTTTTTACCTGCAGGTCTAGGATGAGTTTGCTCTTCAGGTAGAGGCAATGGGACCTCAGACTATATATAGTAGAGATCCAGAGATCTAAGCTGTAGATTTTAAATTTGGAGTTAAATATTGAGTCTCAGTGATTTTCAACCATCTCTCCCTATAGCATAGCCCAAACTGAGCTTTGCAGTAAATTTCATGTTAAACTTTTGCTGTATTCTTGGATAAGTAAACAATTATTTTTCAAGTGCCAACACTGAATTGAATCTTTTTTTATGAGGAATTTTTAAATATTGAAATCCTGAGAGATGATACAAATAAGCTATTCTCTAGGGTTCTCCTTGGGGAAAATCTCCCTTTATTACCTATTCACACAATGAGATACCTTGGGATTTTTCAATAATCATAATCATAGATTGAATTCTGTAATTCTCTTTTAATTTTCATTCTTTAATTAAACAAAGAAAAAATTTTGTATCCTCTGAGTCTCAAAATAACCAAGAAGCTACCCATATCTGTCCCTTTTCTCTGTTTGGCATTCAAGTCAATATTGTAAAATGTATGCAGACAGTCATGGTTGTATCATTTACTTTAAACATGTAATATTTATATATGTATGATACACATACAAACATGAACATACACAATATGTAACAATCAAGTCAAGGCAATTGGGATACACATCACCTCAATCAATTATCTTTTATATGTGTTGGAAAATTATAACACTTCTTTTCTACCTATTTTAAAATGTGCAATAAATTATTGTTACCGGTAACTTCCCTACTGTATTACCTAATACCAGAAATTATTCCTTCTGTCTAACAGTATTTTTGGATCTATTAACCAACTTCTTCCTTTCCTTTCCCAGGTTCTGGTATCCACAATTTTATTCTCTACTTCCATGATATCCACTTTTATTCCTCCCACATACAAGAGACAATATGTAATATTTGTCTTTGTGTGTCAGGTTTATTCAACACCAGTTTCATCTGTATTTATGCAAAATGGAATCATTTTATTCTTTTGCATGGCTAAGTATTTGTGTATATATGTATAATCATATTTTCTTTATCATTCATTCAGTGATAGACAACTCAGGTTGATTCTATACTGTGAATAGTGCTGCAATAAATGTGTAAGGGCAAACATCTCTTCAACATTTCGATTTCCTATTTTTGGATATATACCCAGTAGTGGAATTGCTCCATCATATGGCAGTTCTGTATTTAGTGTTTTTGAGAAAACTTCGTACTGTTACATAGGGTCATACTACTTTACATTTTTCCACAAGTATATGAGCATTTCCTTTTTAATGAAGGCATCCTTGCCAGTATTTGTTATTTTTGTCTTTTTTATAATAGCCACTTTAACTGAGATGTGGTTTGACTTGCATTTCTCAGATGATTATGCTATGAACATAATGGTTATGTTATGGTATATGAAACATGTTGAGCATTTTTTTCACATGCCTGTTGGCCATTTGTATGTTTTCCTTGAGAAATGTCTATTTAGGTCTTTCTCCCATTTTAAAATTTTAGATTATTAGATAATTATTAGATTATTGGTATTTTTTACTATTGAGTTGTTCGAGTTCCTTATATATTCTGGTATTAATCCCTTATTTGATATAGGGTCATACTACTTTACATTTCCATCCACTAGTATATGAACTTTTTTTTAAAACTTTTTTTTTTCTTAAAGCATAGCTGTGTACAATAGTACAATCATGGGGATACAATGTGCTGGTTTTATATACAATTTGAAATATTTTCATCAAACTGGTTGACATAGCCTTCACAGCATTTTCTTAATTATTGTGATAAGACATTTATATTCTACACCTAGTAAATTTCACATGTACTCCTGTAAGATGCACCGTATGTGTGGTCCCACCAATTACTCTCCCTCCACTCATCCTCCCTTCTCCTCTCCCCTTCCTCTTCCCTTTCTCCTTCTTCTCGGACTATAATCTGGTTATAGCTTTCATAAGAAAGCTATAAATTGATTTTATAGGATGGCTGAGTACATTGGAACTGTTTCTTCCATTCTTGAGATACTTTGCTAAAAAGAATATGTTCCAGCTCCATCCATGTAAAGATGGAAGAGGTAAAGTCTCTATCTTCATTTAAGACTGCATAATATTCCATAGTGTATATATACCACAATTTATTGATCCATTCATGGGTTGATGGGTACTTGGGCTTCTTCCATGATTTAGTAATTATGAATTGGGCTGCAATAAACATTCTTGTACAAATATCTTTGTTATAATGTGATTTTTGGTTTTCCAGATATACCTAGTGGAGGAATTATAGGATCGAATGGGAGGTCTATTTTAGATCTCTAAGTATTCTCCAAACATCTTTTCCAAAAGGAACATATTAGTTTGCATTCCCACCAGCAAAGTAGAAGTGTTCCCTTTTCTCTGCATCCATGCCAACATCTCTGGTTTTGGGATTTTGTGATGTGGGCTAATCTTACTGGAGTTAGATGATGTCTCAAAGTAGTTTTGGTTTGCATTTCTCTGATGACTGATGATGATGAGCATTTTTTCATGTGTCTGTAGGCTGTGCACCTGTATTCTTCAGAGAAGTTTCTCTTCAAGTCCCTTGTTCACCCTGAGATGAGATCAATTGTTCTTTTCTTGTTAATACATTTGAATTCTCTGTGGATTCAGGTTATTAAACCTTTGTTGGAGACATAACCTGCAAATATCTTCTCCCGTTCTGAGGGCTGCGTGCTTGCTTTACTTACTGTGTTCTTGGCTGTGCAGAAGCTTTTTAGTTTGGTCAGATCCCAGTAGTGTATTTTTGAAGCTCTTCAATTGCCTGGGTGGGGAGTCCTCCTCATAAAATATTCGCCTTGGTCAATTTTTTCAAGAATTTTCCCTGCACTTTCTTCTTGTATTTTTATAGTTTCATGCCTTAAGTTTAAATCTGTAAGCTAGGGAGAGTCTATCTTAGCTAATGGTGAAAGGAGCGAGTCCAGTTTCAGTCTTCTACAGGTTGTCAGCCATTTCACCCAGCACCATTTGTTAAATAGGGAATATTTTCCCCACTGAATGTTTTTAATTGGCTTGTCAAAGATCAAATAATGATAGGTAGCTGGGTTCATCTGTTGGTTCTCTATTCTGTTCCATACATCTACCTCTCTGTTTTTGTGCTAGTACCATGCTGTTTTGATCACTATCGATTTATAGTATAGTCTGAGATCTGGAAGCATGATTCCTCCTGCTTTGTTTTTATTTCTGAGTAATGTTTTGGCTTTCAAGGTATTTATGATTCCATATAAAATGAAGTATTATTTTTTAGAGATCTTTAAAGTATGACAGTGGAGCTTTAATAGGGATTACATTAAAATCGTATATTGCTTTGGGTAGTATGGGCATTTTAACAATGTTGATTCTTCCCAGCCATGAGCATGGTATGTTTTTCCATTTGTTAACATCTTCTGCTTTTTCCTTTCTTAGAGTTTCATAATTTTCTTTATAGCAATCTTTCACATCCTTTGTTAGGTAAACTCCCCAATATTTCATCTTCTTTGGCACTACTGTGAACAGAATAGAGTCCTTGATTGTTTTTTTCAGCTAGACTATTGTTGGTATATATAAAGGCTTACAGATTTATGAGTGTTGATTTTGTAATCTGAGACACTTTTATATTCCGTGATCACTTCTAAGAGTTTTGTAGTAGAATCCCTAGTGTTTTCCAGATATACAATCATATCATCTGCGAAGAGTGAAAGTTTCATCTCTTCTGACCCTATGTGCATACCCTTGATGCCTTTTCTGGCCTAATTGTGATGGCTAAGACTTCTATTACAATATTAAAAAGCAGTGGAGATAATGGATAACCTTGTCTAGTTACTAATCTGAGTGGAAACGATTTCAATTTTACTCCGTTCAATACAATATTGGCTGTGGGTTTGCAGTGGATGGCCTCTATCTGTTTAAGAAATCCCTTCTATACCAGTTTTCTTAAGTGTTCTAACCATGAAGGGATGCTGGATATTATCAAAGGTTTTTCTGCATCAATTGAGAGAATCATACAGTCTTTGTTTTTTAATTTGTTTATGTGCTGAATTACATTTATAGATTTATGTATATTGAATCAGCCTTGAGACTCTGGGATAAAACCCACTTGGTCATGGTGTATAATTTGTTTGATGTTTTGCTGGATTCTTTTTGCTAGGATTTTATTGAATATTTTTGCATCAATATTCATTAGTGATACTGGTCTATAATTTTCTTTTCTTATTGATTCTTTCCCTGGTTTAGGGATCAAGGTAATGTTTCCTTCATAAAATGTGTTGAGCAGTATTTCTTTTTCTTTATTTTGGAAAAGTTTGAGTAATATAGGTCCTCGTTCCTCTTCAAAGGTTTGGTAGAATTCTGATGTGAAGCCATCTGGTCCTGGGTTTTTCTTTTTAGGGAGATTTTGTATATTTGATGCTATTTCAGAAACTGATATAGGCCTGTTCAACATTTCCACTTCATTCTGGCTAAGTCTTGGAAGGTAGTATGCTTCCAAGTATTGGTCAATTTCCTTCAGATTTTCATATTTCTGAGAATAAAGTTTCTTGTAATATTCACTAAGGATTTTTTTGAATTTCTGAGGAGTCTGTTGTTATTTCATCATTACCATTTCTGATTGATGAAATTAGAGATTTTGCTCTTTTTTTCCTGGTTAGGTTAGTTAAAGGTTTATCAATTTTATTGACCTTTTCAAAAAACCAACACTTTGATTTATTGATTTGTATAATTCTTTTGTTTTCAATTTCATTTTGTTCTGCTCTAATTTTGGTTATTTCTTTTCTTCTACTGGGTTTGAGATTGGAATGTTCTTCCTTTTCCAGTTGCTTGAGATGTCCCATTAAGTTCTTAACTTCTTCTCTTTCCATTCTCTTGAGGAAGGCTTGCAGTACTACAAATTTCCCCCTTAGAACTGCCTTTGCAGTATCCCACAGGTTTTGGTAATTCATGTCTTCATTATCAATTTGTTCCAAAAATTTGGTAATTTATTTCTTAATTTCATCTATGACCCAGCTGTCATCCAGCATAAAGTTATTTAGCTTCCATGTTTTTGTATGAGTATGCAGATTCCTGTTTTTATTGAGTTCAACTTTAATTTCATGATGGTCTGAGAAAATGCGAGGAATAATTTCTATTCTGTTAAATTTGCTAAGGCTAGACTTGTGACTTAAGATGTGATTGATTTTGGAGTATTTTCTGTGGGCTGCTGAGGAGAATGTGTATTTGATTTTGTTAGGATGAAATGTTCTGTAGATGTCTGTTAAATCCAAAATGTTGAATGGTTAAGTTTAAGTCTAAAATTTCTTTGCTTAGCTTCTTATTGGAGGATCTATCCAACACTGCCAAAGAGTGTTAAAATCTCTGACTATTATGGAGCTGTAGGAAATCAAGTTGTTCATGTCTGTTAGATCTCTTTTGTAAATTGAAGTACATTCTGTTTGGGTACATAAATGTTAATAATTGAAATCTTATCATGTTGAGTGTTACCCTTAGCAAATATGAAGTGACCATCCTTATCTTTCCTTCCTTTCGTTGGTTTAAAGCCTATTGTATCTGCAAATAAAACAGCAACACCTGCTGTTTTCTGATTTCCATTTGCCTGAAATATAGATGACCATCCCTTCGCCCTGAGTCTATATTTATCTTTTAAGGTAAGATGAGATTATTGTATGCAGCAGATATCTGGCCTGAGTTTTTGTATCCAGTCAGACAACCTGTGCCTCTTTATAGGATCATTTAAGGCATTCACATTAACTGAGAAGATCGATAAGCCTGGAAGAATTTTGGGTATCGAGTTTTTCAATAGTCCAGTGCATATTTTTAGTCCCTTTATCACTGTGGAGGTTGGAATTTGATTAAAAGTTTCTGAGTGAGTTTACTTTTATGATGGATGATTGCACTGATAATTATGGAGAATAGGTCTGAGAATATCCTGGAGAGCTGGTTTAGTTATGGCAAATTTCTTCAACATGTGAATGTCATTAAAGTTTTTAATTTCTACATCATAAATGAAACTCTGTTTAGCTGGATTCAGGATCCTGGGTTGAAAGTTCTTTTGTTTTATGAGATTAAAAGTTGATGACCACCCTCTTCTAGCTTGAAGGGTTTCAGCACAGAGATCTGCAGTCATTCCAATATTTTTCCCCTTGTAGGTTTTGGTTTTCTTATGGCTGGCTGCTTTCAGAATTTTCTCCTTCATATTAACTTTAGTGAAGTTAATTGTGATGTGTCTGAGGGTTGTCTCATTTGGGTTGAGTCGTGCTGGGGTTGTGAAACTGTCTGTTATTTGAATTTCAGAATCTCTTGGCATGTCTGGAAATTTCTCCTTCATATTCTCATAAAGAATGGCCTCTGTGCCTTGTGAAGCAACTTCTTCATCTTCAGGAATTCCTATAAGGTGAATATTAGTTTTCTTCAAATTATCCCAGAGCTCTCTGAGAGAAGGATCCATTGTTGCTCTGCATTTCTTTTCTTCTTTGAGTACATGGGAGCATTCAAAAGCTTTGTCCTTAATGACCAAAATCCTTTCTTCTGCTTGTTCCATTCTGTTACTTAGGGAGTCTACTATATTTGTCAGACCTTTGAGGGCTGCAAATTCTTATCTCAATGTGTCAAAATCTTTGGTGATTTTGTCTTTGAATTCATTGATTCATTGGATTCTTGAGACAACTTTTGAAATGCTCCTTGAATTTCTAATTCCAACTTTATCTCCATTCTATTAATCTTATTTGCAATCTAAATTCTGAATTCAATTTCTGATATCTCAGACATTTGTCTATGAATGGGATTTTCAGTTGTATCCACCATATCGTTTCTTGAAGGAGCTGATCTTCTCTGGTTATTTATGTTACTACAGTTTTTTCACTGATTCTGTCCCATGATTAATTTACACCTTTTGGCTAGATGAGCTGATAAGGTGAAGTTTGGTTGGAGGAGTAATGATTAACCAGCTCTTTGGCAAAGGACTGGTGTCTGTACCTTTTCCCCTAGAGCTTTGCAAACAACCCGTACAGTGCTATGGCCTGAGATACCGAGGACTTACTTGGTGTGGCAGGGCTAAATGACTCTATCTTGTTTTCAGCTGGTCTCTTTCCTACCCTGGTGAGTCAGTTACTGTCGGTTGAAGTCTCAGCTGTGTAGAAATACCAACAATTAAGTCACCCTGCCCCCCATGGACAACAACTAAAAAAGGAAAATCAAACCTTCCCACAACCACACACCCAGGGTACCACTTTGGATAATCCTCAGGTGATTGGTCTAGTCCGAGTGATCCAAATCAATTGTCCCAGTCAGCACTCAGTGTCAAGTGAGGGAGTTCAAAAAGTCTCTGGCAACTAGATAGGCAGGGATCTGCTGACACCTCGAGTATGACTCTGTGGGGTGCTCTGTGAGGTCAGAAGGACCCCCTCCCCAGCAAATTAATTAGTCTCAAAAGGTTGACGCCTCCTTCCCCACCTTGTACCTCTGTTACACCCAGTCACTGGTAACCCACAGGGTTATGACCCAGTTTGCTCCAATGAGCAGATGCTCCAGGGGTTTGAGCCTGCCTGAGTCACAGAGACATCTTATGTCTCCTCAGTCAGGCCTCTGCAATGTGCCAGCAACCGGCAGGGGGAGCTAAGGCCTGATAACCTCAGGTGGTTAATGGAGGCTGGGGCGGTTCACTCAGTTCCAACCCTGGCCCTGATTGACATTACTGACACATATTTGCACAGAATTTGTGATTCTGTCCTGGCTATATTTCCCTGTGGACCAGGTACTGTTTGAGTTCACAGAAAATGCAACTCAGCACGGGTCTTTGCTGCTGCCTGGAGCTGGTGTTTCTGTCTCCCCTGCAGTCTGTGTTGGGGCAGGTGCAGTTAGAACTCACACTTGGCTCAGAGTTCCAGCCTTGGCCCTCTTGCCTTTGTCTCAGCTATGATCTCCTGAGGGCTGGGTGTTTGTTAGGCTTACTAAAACAGTCCTGGCTCAATTCTGCCCTGGGAGTATGCCATCTCTAAGCGCACATCTTCTATTCTCCATCCCCACCATGTTCCACCCAGGCTGGTACTGCCTCGGGCATACACTTTGCTCAAGGGGCCTGCATTACCATTCCAGATCTATGATGCATGGCTTTCTCTGGTTCCCCAGAGAGACAAGGAGTGTCCTTCCAAAGTTTCCCCAGGAGTGTGAGCCCTATTGTTCCTGCTATTGCCATTGCTGCTTTGTGCCAGGGGGCACCGTTTCTCCCTTTCCCATATGGTTCCTTCAGTCCACCATTTTCTCCTTAACACCATGCTGCAGAATCAGCTCTGACATGCAACAGCCCATGCCCTGTCTACACCTCTCAAGAAAATGCCCAAGAATCTGGACTCCATTGGGGACTGGCTTCCAGACCTTGGGGTGATTGTGGAGGTGAGTGATGGGAGTTCAGAATTGCAGGCAAAGAATATATACAGTTTTACACAGTTTTATGCCTGACAGGAGAGTGCCATGGCACCCTACTAGGGGAAGGAGTTCCAGTTTTTAGAGGGTCTTTCCCATGGGATAAAATTGGAGGATGTTTGAACTCTGGTTGCTTGTTTGTAGAAAGTATACTGTGAGCCATTCTCATGGGGGAGGGGACTCCTGTCCACTTGGTGATGGATTTTGTACCTATTGTTTTTATCCTTGGGGTCACAGCTTGCCTCAGCAGGGTTGATGTATGTTCTTCAACCTTCTTTCTCGGCTCAGCTCCAAACCATCAGCTTACTTGCTAAACTTCTGTCCTTCTGGACAGGAGCCTCTGTGGAAAACTGGCTCCAGTCAGCCATCTTGCTTCTGCCCCTACATTTCCTTTTTAATGAATGCATCCTTGCCAGTATTTGTTATTTTTGTCTTTTTTATGATAGCCATTTTAACTGGGATGTAATGATGTCCCATTGTGGTTTGAGTTGTATTTCTCAGATGATTATGCTATAAACATAATGCTTATGTTATGGTATATGAAACATGTTGAACATTTTTTTCATATGCCTGTTGGCCATTTTTTATGTTTCCTTTGAGAAATGTCTATTTAGGTCTTTCTCCCATTTTAAAATTATTAGATAATTATTAGATTATTTATCTTTTTACTATTGAGTTATTTGAGTTCCTTATATATTCTAGATATTAATACCTTATTAGATGAATACTTATAGTTTCTAAAGGTTTTCTCCCATTCTTTAGGTTGTTTCTTCATTTTGTTCATTGTTTATTTTGCTGTGCAAAAGTTTTTGATCTTTCTGTATTCTCATTTGTATATATTTTTAAAGTTTATTTTTAATTATTATGGATACATAATGATTGTATATATTTATGGGATACATGTTTGGATGTTTTGATATAGGTGGATAGTGGGTAATGATCAAATAAGAATAATAGGGATATCCATCACTTTGAACATTTATCATTTCTGTGTGTGAGAAATATTCCATTTGTCAATTTTTGCTTCTGTTGTCTGTCTTTCTGAGGTCTTACCCAAAGGTTTTGCCCAGACCAAGGTCCCGTAATGGTTCCTCAATGTTTTCTTCCAGTAGTTTCATAGTTTTATGTCTTGCATGAAAAAGAACAGCATTGACAAGAACAGGAAATTTAAATTTTCCAATACATAAGCATGAATAACTTTTCATTCTTTTGTGTTTTCCTCATTTCTTTTGTAAGTGTTTTATAGTTTTTCTTATATAGAGCTTCCACTTCTGTGGTTAAATCTACTTGTTGATATCTAATTTGTTTTTTATAGTTATTGTAAATGTGATTGATTTTTTATTTCTTTTTCAGACTGATCACTTTTAGCAGATAGAAATGCTAGTGGCATTTATATGTTGACTTTATCCCTGCAACTTTACTAAATTTCTTTACCAGTTCAAAGGTAGTGTTTCTTTTTTCTTTTTGGGGGTGGTGGTGATGAAGTTTTCTTGTTTTTCTAAATATAGGGTCACTTCTTTTGCAAAAAAAGATAAATTGACTTCTTTCTTTCTACTTTGAGTAGAAAGTTGAGTAGAAAGTTCCTCTTGCATAATTGCTTTTGTTACTCCTTCTAGTACTATGTAGAATGACAGCGGGCATCTTCACCTTACTTTAAATCTTAGTGGAGGCTTGGCAACTGTGGCTCAAGTGGCTAAGGCACCAGCCACGTACACCTGAGCTGGCGGGTTCGCATCCAGCCTGTTCCCACCAAACAACAGTGATGGCTGCAACCAAAAAATGGCCAGGCATTGTGGTAGGTGCCTGTAGTCCCAGCTACTTGGGAGGTGGAGGCAGGAGACTCGCTTGAGCCCAGGAGTTGGAGGTTGCTGTGAGCTGTGATGCCACGGCACTCTACCCATTGTGACAGCTTGAGGCTCTGTCTCAAAAATAAAATAAAATAAAATAAAATAAAATAAAATAAAATAAAATAAAATAAATCTTAGTGGAAAGGACTTTAATTTTCCCGTTTGGTATAATATTAGGTGGGATCTTCACAAATGGCCTTTTATAGTGTTAAAACATATTTCTTCTATACTCAAATTATTGATGGGTTTTAATATAAAGAGATTTTGAATTTCATCAAATGCTTATCCAGCATTTATTGAAATGACTATATTTCCCCCTGAATTCTTCTGATGTGATATATCACATTCAATAATTTGTGATGTGCATTCCTATGATAATTCTCACTTGATTTTGGTGAATGATTTGTTTTATGTGTTGCTGAATTCTCTTGGCTAATATCTTGCTGAGGAATTTTTCATTTATGTTTATCAGGGGTATTGGCTATTAGTCTTCTTTTTGTATATGTGTCTTTATCTGGTTTTGACACAGGGTAATGCCAGCTTTGTACAGTAAAATTGGAAATATTTCTGCTCTTTAATTTTTTGGATGGAAAAAAAAAGTTTGAATGGAATTGGTATTAATTCTTCTTTAAATGTTTGGAGGAATTCAGCAGTGAAAACAAGTCCTGAGATTAGTCCTGAGATTTTGTTTAATGGAAAACTACTACTGCTGTGATCTCATTATTTGTTCTTGGTTTATTATCATTTTCTATTTCCTCATGATTTCATCTTAATAAGATATATGTATACAGGATTTTTTTTTTTTTGAGACAGAGTCTCACTTTGTCATCCCAGTAGAGTGCCATGGTGTTATAGTTCACAGCAACCTCAAACTTTTGGACTCATGTGATTCTCTTGCCTTCACTTCCTGAGTAGCTGGGGCTATAGGCACCCTCGACAATTCCCAGCTGTTTTTAGAGACAGAGTCTCCCTGTAGCTCAGAGCCATTCTTGAACCTGTGAGCTGAGGCAATCCAACCGCCTTGGACTCCTAGAGTGCAGGGATTAGTGTCTTGCCCAGCTCCAGGATTTTTTTTTTTTATCCTGACAGTAAAATAGTGATGATCATTGGCAAAAGACTGAGAATTAAAAAGATAAGTAAAAATATGTGTGTGTGGGGGTGGAGCAAGATGGCAGACTAGGGACATTTCCTTCCCAGCTACTTATGGTCAGATAAGGGAAAGTGGAGTTCCACCTACTCTGACAAATGGAATTTGCACTGAAACATTACTCTGGGGAGCACAGAGAAGCAGCAGGAGACTTCAGGAGCCAACAAGGAGGTCTAGAGCAGAGGAAAATTGATGGGAAAGTGGGTGCTTGGTACAGGCAGAGGCTGACCAGCCTGGCTCTTTCACAGAGGTCTGGGGATGGGAAATGGCTATCCTGAATTATCTTGATTTGGGACTGGGCTGCTCACTGGAACAGCAAGTAGCCTCAAACAGTGTCCAATGGCAAGGGTTGAATACTGGGCAGGATAGTTCTTCTATTGGATGGACTGTTGGTGGGAAGGCCACCTGTGCAGGAGGACCAGTTCATGGGGTGTATGGCTGGGTCTAGTTCACTTGCTGAAGCATGCTTGGGGTGAGCTGAGCAATCCCTGCAAACCCTGGGAGGACCACTTTGTTGTCTGGGGACACTGTTTGATGGACCTCCTGGAAATTCTGGTGAGAGTTTTGGCACCCCAGACCCCCAAATACTGAGTGCTGATGAAGCAAACAAGCATGGATTGAGGGCAAAGAAGTCAGTAAGAAAAGATTCAGCCTAATTTACAACTGGAGAGCCGCTTGCAAACCTCATCATATACAGCAAATCCAGAGTAACACCACAAGCACCACCTGGTGTCCAGACAATATATTGCAATACACACACACACACATTGCTTCTTTTTCATTTTTTTCCTTAGCTTTCTTATTTCTCGCTTTTCTCTTTTTTTGTTGTCCTTTGTTGTTTAGTTTTATTTTTGTTTGTATTTTTAGTTTTTCATTTTTACTTCATCCTATAGCAAGAGCTCCTTCTATTTTGTTACAGTTTTCCAGCTTCTTTCTTTCTTTCTTTCTTTCTTTCTTTCTTTCTTTCTTTCTTTCTTTCTTTCTTTCTTTCTTTCTTTCTTTCTTTTTCTCTCCTTTTTCTCAGTTTGGTAGAGATTTTTCTACTTTTCTTATTTTTCCTACATAAATTTCTCATACAAGAGCTAAGATATCCACCTTTTCTCCTTTATCTCACACAATTGTATTTTTAATTTTTTTCAATTTTTTTTTCTCTTCTCTGAGGGGTGGAATGTGACAGCATTGGTCTGGCTCAAGAAGGCCACAAGCTCATGGTCTTGGGTAACATTGAAACTTTGGTCTTCAGAAAGAAGGTATTGATAGCTCCCAATGCAACATGCTGCTAATTTCTTTCTGCATTTGGCAGAGGTGGGGTCTTGGTTTTGCCCAGGCTGGTAAAGAGCTCCTGACTTTGGGGGACCACCCAACCTGGCCTTCCAAAGTCCCAAAGCAATGGTTGTGGCTAAAGCGTCCTGCGAAACATGAGCATTTCTCCTGTCATTCTCCTTCTCTCTTACCGTCCTGTATCTTGCCTTTTATTCAATTCTTTCCTTCCACCCCCTTTTTTTCTCTTTATCTTTGCCCTCACTCTTTACCCTTCTTTTCCTTTTGAACTTATACCAAAAGTCCACTTCAACACCTAAACTCTAAAACAAAGTAGTTTAAAGTAAAGGAGATATGAGAAGAAATAAGTAGGGAAGTAAAATGAACAAGAAGAAAACACAGATGAGAAGTAACCAAAAGAAAAATTCTAGTAGCATGAAAAACCATAATAGACCAACACATTCCCACCACCAGGGATCATAAGGTGGCTACCACAGAGAATTCTATCTGTAAAGAATTAATGGAAATGACAGAAAGGAAATTTAAAATGTGGATGGCAAAAATAATAAAAGTAATTGATGAGAAAGTGGAAAAACAGAACCAAAAAATGTAGGAAAGATATGAAGAATATAGAAAGGACATGGTACACATATAAGACATGTAGAACAGCATCTGGTTTACAAAGAGTAATAAATTTTAACTCTTACAGAATTAATGCCCTGAAAATGGTGGCATAATAGTACATTATATCATATAGACTTTTGTAATATTAATAGCGATTTTATCATTGTTATACATTTAACATTGTTATGGTAATGTACATATGTGTTTGTATGTATTAAATCAGTAATGCCAATCTCTTGGGTGTGTGACTCTTTTTTCAAAGAAAAACTCTTATGAGTAAAATTACTGAAACTAAGGTTAAAATATACTTAATATTCTTGACATGAATTATTTTTTCTGTAGAAAAGTTCTTATGATGAAATTATTGAACCTAAGGTTAAAATCTATTCCATATTCTTCATATAAAAAATTGATTTTTAAAAAAGTCAAATATTTTTGTATTCTGACCAGCAGTATAAGTGTACTTAACCCACCATATCTCCTTCCATGTTAAGTCTTACATATAAACAGTCTTTACAAATTGATAATGTACAATATTTAAGTTTGTTACTTTAATTGCCCTAAGTAACTTGAAGTTCTTTACATATAAGGGACACAGATACTTTGATTATTATATTTGTAATAACAACATCTTTTCAATTTATTATTTGATTTGTAATATCTTCATATTAGGGATTTTCAGACATAAAATTATTAAAAATATTTATGTAGTTAAAGAAGCTTTTCTTTCATGTTTTCTTCCAATGATTTTATTGTTAGGATGTAATTTTCTATTCTCTCTTGAGATAATAATTTATGTATTCTATAATTTTTTTCTTACTCTACAACTTACGTTTAACTTTTAAAGTAAATTTCTAATTCATTTTGTGTGAAAATTAGAGATTTTTTAACCTTTTTTTAAAATTAACACTTTTCTAGCAAATTTTAAAATGATCCTTCCCTTTTCCATTGATTTGTTCTACTTTTTTCATCACGCACACTGTTCTAATAAGCAACATTTTGACTGTATCTTCAGTTATAAACTTTTTTCTCTTCTTTACTCTTTCTGAAAATATTTGATTATATCATTCACATCTTAAAAGCTCACTGGTGAATTGAGTGAGAATATATTCAACTGGTAAATTAATTTGCAATTTGGATATTTTTCCCATGCTAGTCTCTCAGAACATAGAAGTGTTGGCTACACTTTCCAAGCCTAGTCTCAGTCCCTGGTTCGAAATGATTATTTCACACCTTTTCACAGGAAAGACTTAGCTAAAGCCTTTCCACACACTTCCCCAAAGCAGAAGCAGTCAGCCTCAAACCTCTTATCTTTTCCTCTTTAAATCTCTCAAACATCTGCATCTGCACACATACTTCTGGTTTTCCCTCATTACAACTGCATATCAAAAGTTGACCTCCACTTGCCATCTGGGTCCCAATCTCACTGACTTCCCCAAATTTTGCTCCTGTAGAATCCCTTTCATCTGAAATCATTTTCTTCCATCTTTATGTATCACAACTATGAGAATACACATACATTTGGGTTATTCCCTATTTTAAATAATGGGGAATTATTGTAATTAATTCCAATCCTCTTTAGTTACATTTTCAGCTTCTTTTCATAGAAAAATAATTACAAATGAGTGTCTATGTCCACTTTCTCTTCTATTGATCTTTTATTCACATCTTATCTGAATTTCAAACTCCAGGCTCTTTCTATGAACTTCTTTTTTTTGTCAAAGACCTCACTGATATGCTAAACAAAATGGTATTTTTGTATCTTTTGTCTTTAATCTTTTAGCAGCATGGATACACTTGACTATATCCTTCCTCTTGAAATTTTTTCTCTATTGGCTTCCAGATACCACATTCTCTTGGTTTTATCTCCTTCTTTCCTAACTCTTTTTACCCGTTGGATCACTTTCTCTTTCTGAATTTGAAAATTTCCCATAATACTAATCTGAACCTTCCTTTCTTCTTACTAAATAATCTCTTCCTGAGTAATTTCACCTAGCTGCATAGTTCTTTTTTTTCACCCAGCAAGGATTGCCTTTTAATAATTTTATTGAAAGGTAAGTTGGTTAAGTTACCTCTGCCAACTCCAAATTAACACTGACATATTCAAAATACTGAAATAGTTTAGCCTTTGGGAAAAATGAAAAGTTATCCATAAAACATGGTTTATAAGAGTTAAGGATCAGATACACTATGGTTCTTTGGTTTATTTCTCAGTGCTCATTTATCCATAACATGATATCAAAATTGGTTATGGTCATTCTGGATGGACTTAGGTTACACATTGCATTGAATAACCATCTACAACACTTCAACACTGTAGCTCTCCTTACAGAAACTGACTGACATAGAAAATCCTGAACACTAGCTCAGCAACCTCATATTTACAAAGGTGCCTACTCATTTTTCTTAAGACTTTGTTTTGGCACAATAACAGTGTTACTGAAAGTATATTCATTTTAAATAAAGTTCTAAATTAGAAACAATAGCAATTTTATAAAAATAGTCCTTTGCAAGGGCATTTTGTATAAAGCAAAAATATAAAGTTATAAATTTGGCATATTTATTAAATTATCTTTAACATTTTTTTCTAAAAAACAAACAATGTTTGTATCTATAATAGCTGCATAGTTTTAAATACAATCTATATACTTTGGAGTCTAAAAGATCTGATTTATTGTGCATAAATTCATAATCATATGTCTAACTGACCACTTCCCATGTCAAACAGGAATTTGAAACTTAATCCAAGACATAATTTTTATTCATCCCTCTAATAATCTGTTTTGTTTCATCATTTTGTTTCATCTAAATCAATCACATCACCACCCACATAACAGATCAAACTAAAAACTAAAACATAAACATCATTTTCTCTGCCTTACTACCTCCACAAGTAAATCCCAACTGGCTTCATATAGACAAGAGATTTCATGTATGTGAAATCTTGGTGTCCCCTACAAAATATCTCAATCTAAATCACCGTAACCTTCTTCCTGCTGCTGCACACTACCTTCTTATAAGGGCTTTCTCTTCTCATTCTTGCCCTGCTGTAAGATGTTTTCTCCTTAGTAGACGAACTGACATTCAGGAATATAAATCAGATCTTGTTACTTTTCCACATAGACGTGCATATCTTGCTTCTGCCTGCCTTTCAGGAAGCTCCCGTCTGAAACTGTGTTCCCTTATATTCTCTCTGACCTTACCCCACTGACCTGTCTGCTGTCCTTGCTTTATGGCCTATTAGCTGTTTTCCTAGCCTATGATCTCTGTCAAATCTTGGTTTACTACTTCTCATCAGTTAGTTTTCACCCTAAATGTTACTTACCTTCTCAAAGAACTTACCAATCTATGTAACATGCACTTGAACCAAAAGCCTTGAACACATGCTTTGTTTTACTGTCTTCATTGCACTTATTATTATATGAAATATTTTCTAAACCTTAGTTTACTAGATTACTCTATGACTCCAGTTTCTAAAATGATGCTTTTTGAGAGCACGGATTATGCTATGTGTGCCATCATTTTTTCTTTATGAAATCTAGGAATACCTATAACATAATCTCTACAATAACAATTTGAAAATTATGTGAGTGTGTGTGTCTATATTTTCATTAAAGAAATAGAGGAATATGCCATGTTCATAGATAAAAAGATTTACTACTTTTGTTTAAAGATATTAATATTTTTTATTAAAAAAACCTATAAATTCAATGTAATAATCATCAAAATTCTCATGGCATTTGTACAAATGGGTTTTCACAAGTTGAAAAATAGAAAAATATGAACTATCAAGAATATGGTATAAAGGAATTTATTTCTTGCCTATACCCCTACACCACACCATTACCTGGTTAAATCTTTCATCACTGAGTTCTGAACTTAAAAGTCACATTTTCAGGAATGCGTTCTGTATCTTTTTTAAATATCTACAATTGTATTTCCGTTATTCTGTTGCAATCATCTTTGCCAACATCAATAATGACATAATTGACAAATTCAGTAGGCTTTTACCAATACATAAAGTTCTGAGACATTTAGATATCTTTTTTTTTTTTAACTGTCCTCTTGTTCCTTTTGGCATACTCATTTTCCTTTTCAGTGTTTGATTCTTGCTGCTCCAGTCTTGATCAACTATTTGTCATCCACTAGGAAAAGTTGGCAACTACAGGGGTTGGTCCTGATTATTTTTTACTATTCTTTATGTAACATCCAGGATTTCATTATACAATTACACTAAGAGCTATGTGTGTGAGTATGTTTGTGTGTGTGTGTATACACGCAGAGGGTGTCAAAAAGGTATGCAAATTTTAAGAAAAGAAAAAATTATTGAAATTATAATATTCAAAATATACTGATAGTGTTTGTTACCTTGTATATTGTATCTTATATCTCTTATGATTGCAAAAATCAAATGTTACTTCAATATTTCAACATTAATAGAGTTTTTGTTTCTTTTAAAAAATGTGTATACATTCTTTGGTACATTCTGTTTATGTAGTGAGATAGAAAGAGAGAGCATTTTTACCACTCTGCTATAGGGCCCTATAGGGCCAGGCACCTGAATTTTAATGAAAGCACTCATACATTTGGTTTTCTTATGAAAATTTATAATATATTCTTAGGTCTGTCAAATTACACTTGTATTTATTTGTGTTAATGTATACATTTATTTATATAGTCCATATTTCTTTTTTAAATTATACCTTTATTCATTACTTCACAAGCTTGGTTTTTGAGCAACAGTAATGTCTGGGCACTTTATAGCAGTGGTACTTTCTCTCTGTATCCCATACCAGAATCTGTTCTTTTAAAACTTTAACAAAAATGTCAGAATATCAGGAGGTATACATGTTTTGATAAGAGTCATTCTCAACAGTGTTGGGTGAGAATCTCGTTGTGTTTTGATTTACATTTCCCTCATGATTACAGACATTGACCATTTTTTTCACATGTTAATTAACCCTTAGTCTGTATCCTCATTTGAAAATCCTCTATTCATGTCTTCTGCCCACCTTTTCAAGGAGTTGTTTGACTTTTTTCTAGCTGATTTTGCTTGAGTTCTTTATAGATTATGATAATCAGCGCATATGTGTAGCGAGCAAATATTCTCTCCTACTCTGTAAGTTGTCTATTTGCTCTATTGATTATTTCCTTGGCTGTGCAAGAGCTTTTCGAATTAATCAAGTTTCCACTCATTAATTTTTGTTGTTGTGATTGCCTTGGGGTCTTCTTCATAAATTCTTGGCCTAGACTTATGTCTGTAAGAGTTTTCCCAATATTTTATTCTAGAATTCTTACTAAGTTTCATACTTAAGTTTAAGTCTATTATCCAATGTGAATTAATTTTTGTGAGTGTGGACCCTGTTTTAGTCCTCTACATGTGGCTTTCTAATTTTGCTGGTATCATTTATGAAATAGGGGTTCTCTTTCTCATTGAATGTTATTGTCTGCTTTTTCAAAGATCAGATGGAAATATGAGAATGATTTTATGCCTGGACTTTGTATTCTGATCCATTGGTCTGTGTCTCTGTTCTTATGCTAATATGATGGTGTTTTGTTTACTTTCACCTTTGTAGTATAACTTGAAGTCTGGTAAAGTAATGTCTCCTGATTTTTTCTCTTTACATAGGTTGTTTTGACTATTCTGGTTTTTTTCTGGGTCCATATGAAGCACAGAATTATTTGTTCTAGATCTGTGAAAAATGATGTCGGTATTTAAATGGTAATTGCATTGAGTCTATAGATCACTTTGGTAGTATAGATAGTTTAACCATATTGATTTTACCGATCCATGATAAAACCATCTGGTCATATTATGTAAAACTATGGCATATGTATAGTTCAAATGCCTTACTGTGGCATATAACGGTGTCTCAGGCCTCCTTTTTTTCTTCTATCACCATTTTCCATCATTGATAAATATCTCAATATTCATCTTTTTCAGAATTATATGCTAGGAAAATTCTTTAGTTTTGAAGTCAAGGTACTCCTCAATCTGGGAGTTTTGTGTTACTCTTCACTATTTTCCTAAATTTATACCAATCTCTAGAAAAAATTCTACTGTTTTGTTATTCTTTTAATGTGCTACCTTTTTGACTGCAAGAATTGTTAAATTTAGAATTGAAGGCCATGTTAGAAATATATCTTGAAGACTTTATTTTTTATATGTATATCCCCAGCTCCAAAAATGTACCTAGGATATATAATGTGAGTTCTAGAGATGTCTGATAAGTTCATGAAAGAATCAAGAAAATGACTTCATTTGAGAGGAATATATTCTCATATTTGTTGTAGTTACTTTTGTTATTTATTAGCTCTTTTGGGGGGCATATATGAATATGCTTACTTGTTTTAATTTCCTTATTAGCTTGTAAGGCTTAGGAGAGGAGTGACTGTTCCCTTATCTTCTTTCTTTCTTTTCTCCCCCCCCGCCCTCCCTCCTTTACTTCCTTCCTTTCTTTCTTCTTTCCTTCCTTCCTTTCCTTTTCTCTTTTTATTCCTTCCTTTATATTTTCTTTTCTTAAATTTAATTTCTTTCTTGTGTTTACCAGGGTACCTTGCTTTGAATAGGAAATTTATTAAACTGATCTGAGAAGAGATATAGGAAAAGAGAAAAAAAGTAGACAAATGGGAGAAAAGAAAAATCACTGGTCATGATGATCACAGAGCCACCTCCAAAAAGACTACTTTTCAGTTAGTCTCCTGAGAGCCCCTTTGACATCCTTGTTTCTCAGACTATAAATGATGGGGTTTAGCATAGGTGTCACTGCTGAGTAGAACACAGAGATTATTTTATCCCTTTCATTCATTATCTTGGAGTTTGGCCTCATGTATGCAAATATTGCTGAGCC
>CAUYON010205601.1:0-13679 GCA_963573935.1 Arctocebus calabarensis | reverse complement strand
ACTAAAGGTGTTAATCATTTCGTATTTGGGTAATACTTTGACTTTAATCTCTATTTGTAATATTTATTATGTCACAACACAAATTTTGAAAGCCAAGAAAAAAATTAACACAAAGAAATCACTGTTACAAAAAGTAGGATGATTATCCTTACAGAATAAGAAACATTCCGGGTGAAAACTAGTCAGAACTCACCGCTGCTCCAGCGGCTGACAAGGGGAAACCAGAGGACAGAGAAAGCCAAGTAGCATGCCTCTCCTCTCCTAAATCCCTATTTGTTCAAGTTTCATATTATCAAGTAGAACATACACTCAAAATGGATGGTGTACCCCTAAGGATACAGGCAGAGAGACCCAGAGTACAACAGAAAGTAATTGTACATTAGAGGTCCAGTAATCAAAAGACCATAAGGGTCAGGTACTGTCAGATGACTACACAATCCTACATTACTCACTGCACTTAGGTCTTGGGCAAACAAGCATTACACTGTTCCAGGGTTTTCAATGAAAAGAACAGGCGTGCTATAAGAGATTGGTGGGGCCTTATAAGGCCATATTATCATAAATTTGTCAATCAAAGGGGCTATGTCTACCAGTGATTCAGGTTAAGAGGATATGGAGTTTTTTGTGGTGGTCAAGTTTCTGGTTATGAGTGAACCTCAAATGAGATGATCCTGATGGCCTTCCTAGTGGTACCCTCTTTCCAGATAGAGAAATTTGCCTGGATGTTGATGTTATACCCAAAGCAAGTGGAATAGAGAAAGGCCAGCACACTGAGTCCAAATTAAGCAAGGGTCCTTTATTAATTGGCAGGGCCAAGAGTGGGCTCACGCTGCAAGTTCTCTCCAAGCCTAGAAGCAGGGGGTGGAAACCTTTTATAAGGTACTTTAGATAGGGGCGGGGGAGTTCCTAACACAAGCCAAATTTCACAAGAGCCAACACCTGGTAAGAGGAGAGCTTACAAGGGGGATCTGGGGTTTCACTGGATTTTATGGTTATTACTAAACTCTTTCTTCTGGGCTTCCTATTTAAAGGGGTAGGGTTAAAAGCCCTTAGCAAAGTCTCTAGCAAGATGGAGTTAGGGCATAACATTGATTTCTTCTGGCCATTTGTCCTCACCTCCCAGATTCTGGAGTAACACCTACCAGGCATATCCAAGCAGTACCTTCATTGGAAGGCTTTTTTGTTCTGGAGAAAAGGTAATCCGGGTATGTAATTTACACAGTAAGTCTCTCCCTGAAAGAGATCAAGGAAATCAATAGGTCATCTAAATGAACTGCTGAGTCATCTCTTTTTCTCCAATCCAGCACATAAAGGGTTTCAGAAAGAATTTGTGTTCCAGCTGTCCTCTCACTCTTGCTATAGAATAAGAACTTTTAGTCATAGGGCTGGAGTGTTAAGCACTGATTTTGTAATGCCTAGCATCTATTAGAAAGCCTTGGCACAGAGCTTTCCATAGGTAGAGAAGATAGGGTGGACTACACCTTGGACTGGGCATTCCTAGTGCCATTGGGCAAACTCATTGCTGTCCAGAAAGGCATCATTGTCACAGACCAAGTATTACCTGTGGACAATGCTGTGCCAGAAAATTCTCTGGGCCCTGCATTTTCTCACTCAGAATCACAAGTCAGATCCCAGTGGCCAGTGGCATCCCTTACCAAGCAAGCACCCACTTTCTGACCTCAAGTCCTGGGTTTCATACTTACCTGTAGTTGGATACCTCTTATAAGCTTTTGCCTCACCAAGTCCTCTTGTTCAGGTGACCTCCCTGTCTGCCCTGATTTTTACCAATGACCACAATGAAAGAGATGCCCTTTATTTATTTATTTATTTATTTATTTATGGTAGAGACAGAGTCTCACTTTATTGCCATTGGTAGAGTGCTGTGGCATCACGCAGCTCACAGCAACCTTCAACTCCTGGCCTTAGGCGATCCTCTTACCTCAGTCTCCCAAGCAGCTGGGACTACAGACACCCACCACAAAGGCCGGCTATTTTTTTGTTGCAGTTTGGCCGGGACTGGGTTTGAACCCACCACCCTTGGTATATAGGGCCGGCACCCTACCCACTGAGCCACAGGCCCACTCTTTTTTTTTTTTTTTTTTTTTTTTTTGGGCAACACAGTGTTGCCCTCGGTAGAGTGCTGTAGCATCATAGCTCAGAGCAACCTCAAACTCCTGAGCTTAAGTTATTCTCTTGCCTCAGCCTCCCAGTAGCTGTGACTAGAGGTGCTCGCCACATCACCCAGCTAAAGAGATGCCCTTTGATTCAGCCTGAGGGGAGTCTCTGAAGACGTTTAACACAGACCATTTGCTTCCTGTTGAGGAGTGGCTAAATAGAGCTTTCTTAAAGCCAAGAACAGAGCAAGGCCATAAATTTATAAAAGAACCACCAATGATGCATCAGCTGGAAAAATAAAGTGCAAACAACATATTTGACTGAGAAAGTCACAACTCAAAAAGGGCAGGGAAGGCCATGGAGTCCCTAGTTTGTCCCACAACCAGAAATGGTCCAGTGTGGCCACAGAAAACACTTGCGGGGGGGGAAAATATGATATTTTTCAAGCATGAGACTAGTCTTGCATGTATGTTCTGTTATCTTATCTTAAAAAGAAAAAGCCAAGAGGTGTAAGGAATAAATTAAAGACACAGAGGAAAGAGTGAAAATGTCAGGCAGTTGAGAAAAAGGCTGGTGGGTTTTTGAGGGTTTTTTTTTGTTTTTTTGAGACAGAGCCTCAAGCTGTCACTGGGTAGAGTGCTGTTGCATCACAGCTCACAGCAACCTCCAACTCCCAAGTAGCCTCCCAAGTAGCTGGAACTACAGGTGCCCACCACAACGCCCAGTTATTTTTTGGTTGTAGTTGTCATTGTTGTTTGGCAGGACCGGGCTGGATATGAACCTGCCAGCTCTGGAGTATGTGGCTGGTGCCTTAGCGGCTTGAGCTACAGGCGCCTAGTCAAGAGGCTGGTGTTTAGTTGGCTTTTTTTCTTTACTTTGGTTTCTAAGGAGTAATTGATGACCTTGAATAGTGGTGACAGTTGAATCATTTTAATCTCAACACCTTTAACTACACAAATACAGCTTCAGGCACACAGAAGAAAATACAAAGAGGCAGATTTATTTTAACTCTATAGTGAAAGACCGAAGCAGAAGATTTGGTGTAATTCATTTACGAGTTTCAACATATGCATGAGCAATCTGTTATGAAGTCTTATAACAAAAAGTACACTTTCTTGTTTATAGATATTCTCTTTTCAGTTAGGCCAACTAGTTCACACACAAAAGTTTTCATAAATTTACCTTTAAAAATATTATGCCTGGCTTGGCACCTGTGGCTCAAGGGGCTAAGGTGCCAGCCACGTACACCTGAGCGAGGGGGTTCGAATCCAGCCTGGGCCCGCCAAACAACAATGGTGACTGCAACCAAAAAATGGCCGGGTGAGGTGGCAGGTGCCTGTAGTCCCAGCTACTTGGGAGGCAGAGGCAAGAGACTTGCTTGAGCCCAGGAATTGGAGGTTGCTGTGAGCTGTGATGCCATACCACTCTATCCTAGGTGACAGCTTGAGGCTCTGTCTCAAAAAAATACATATATATATTTTTCTTTTCTGTGTGTCAAAATGGTGTAGTATATATATACTACAGTTGGTGTATATATATATATATATACATTACTACACCATTTTGACACACAGAAGCCCTATGTTTCTCTCAAATTTTTCTTCTTAAATCACGACTTACTTTAGAATATTGTTATATTAGGTTTTGTCCTACATGAAACTATTCTCTTTCCTTTTAATGTTATTTACCATCCACGTTTCTTCATTTTTATGACCTTTTTTTTCACATCTCTATTTTATATACTGGTTCCTTCTTGCTTTAATTTTTTTCCTATTTTCAAAGAAAATTCCATCCCAGTTAAGTATTTTCTTTTTAGTGACCTGAGAAAGGAGGCCTATGGATTAAAGTATTCACGTTTCTAACTTTTTTTTTTTTTTGTAGAGGCCATGTCTCACTTTATCGCCCTGGGTAGAGTGCTGTGGCATCACAGCTCACAGCAACCTCCAACTCCCAGGCTTAGGCGATTCTCTTACCTCAGCCTCCCGACTAGCTGGGACTACAGGCACCTGCCACAAAACCTGGCTATTTTTTTTTTGTTATTGCAGTTTGGCCTGGGCCAGGTCTGAACCCACCACCCTTGATATGTGGGGTCAACACCCCACCCACTGACCCACAGGAGCTGCCCTCGGTCTCTAACCTTAAGTTAAGAGTTTATCCAAACAATGGGGTAGGGCAGTTGGAAACCCCTAAAAGGGAAAAAAAAAATCATCATTAACCAGTGAGCAGAGGGACTTTATTTATTTATTTATTAGCAGAGGGACCTTAAAGTACACAGGGGGGTTGTATTTTACCTTCCATTCCTAAGACAGGGGGAAACAGAGGTCCTGAATGTCCAGGGGGAGCAGAGGAGAGGCTCTATTGTCATTAACATCATCCATCCCAATATCAAAAAGTAGACCTTGTTCTGAAGCAAGAGTGTGTCCATCACATTGGAAGAGTTCCAGAAGGACAGTGCTAGTTCAAGGATTTCACAAGGTCTGGAAGGTGATTATGATTTGTCTCCAGGAGAGGCAATGTCACTTCCAGTGATCTCTCTAGTAGTGAGGGCACGGTCCTAGGAGAAGCCCATTCCTGAGCCATTTATTTTGTTTTGTTTTGAGACAGAGTCTCACCCTGTACAGTGTTGTGGCATCATAGCTCAAAGCAACCTCAAACTCCTGAGGGATTCTCTTGCCTCAGCCTCCCAAGTAAGCTGGGAATACAGGTACCTGCCACAAACCCTGGATATTTTTAGAGACAAGGTCTCCCTCTAGCTCATGGTGGTCTCAAACCTGTGAGCTCAGGCAATTCACTTGCCTCAGCTTCCCAAGTGCTGGGATTACAGGTGTGAGCTATCGTGCTCAACCCACTGAGTGATTTGTTACTCCAGAAACTCGTAGTCATAGTGAGGGAAGGGCTCAGGCCTGGTGTCTTCTTGCCTGAGCCTCTAGAGTAACTCTGTACCTGACAATCTTCTTCCATAGTGGCAGTGAGCAAGGATACCCAGGAAAGGTGTGGTCTAGGAAAACAGAGGTCTTCTCAAGGAGACCCCATGGATACATCTGCATCAGTATAACCCCTGGAGGCAGTCTTGCAAACAAATACCAGCTGATATTAAGATTCCCAAATTAAAACATATAGTCTCAAATTTGGGGAATAAGAGAAAATACCCAAGAAGGGTGAGGTCTAGAATAGAAGTCTTCTTAATGAGACCCCAAGTAACCACCTACGGGGTCCTCCCTATGGTGACTCAACTGTTAGGAATTTGTGGAAACTTAAGTTCCTGGCACATGAAAATTTCTGCTTCTGTGAAATCCTGTAGTTCTGTGAGGGCTGGAACAGCTTCTTCAGCTAAAGATTCAAACTGACCAATGAGAAAGGTACCTGTGGACTGGAATTTTTTGACTGTGGATGAAAAGGAGAAGATTGAGCCAGCCGGGGAATGTGGACATTTTTAATTCTTCTATGCCCTTTGCTCCTCCAGCTGAATTAAAGCCCTTCCTCTTATGAAAATGGTGCTTGGGTACTCTTTCTCTCCATTGGGCCTCATCTTCCTGCAACAGTTTTGGTTCCTGACTATGAACTGAGACCACCTGAGGAGAGAACAGGCTCAGATGCAACCCTCTGGACACCCACATGGGGGACCCTAATCAGCCTGGGCAACGTGAACCACTGAGTGCTTCAGGGAGGCAGCTTGGCTTCCCTGTGTGGACACCTGAACTAGGTAGAGAAAGGATCCCCCTTGGCAGGTCTTCAAGGAGTCAAACACTGGAAGGAACTGGTATGCAGGAAGTAGCACCTGCACTGGGAGAGGCAAGGTAGGATCAATCCATGGTTCCTACTATCTGAGTGGAAGCAGGGGTCAGATCAACCCCTGAGTGTTAGATCGTTGGCAGGACTGGTGAGAAGTGTATGAGAGAGTGTGGATGTGGTGGGACTGAGACTGGACACCAAGGATGGGGTTCCGAATTACCCTCACAGGACCTATGAGAGTGTTGGTTCACCTTCTATGGCTAAGTGGAGATTCAAGTGGGAAATTGAGGCTGCCCAGGTTAAGAAATGGGTTGGAATTGTGTGCACATGAGTGCTTGGAAAATGACCGAGATAGGTATTAATAGGCTGGGTTCCACAGGGCAGAATGACTTTGTGACTGGTCCTGTCTGTAACACTGTTCATAACTATAAAGTTCATAATCTGTAATGTGTTTGTGGTTTGTCTGAGGGAAGAAAATGAGAAAAACACAGGAGAATCCCACTCTGTTAGGAACTGTGCTGAAGCATTTTGAAAAAGTCTCATGGGAGACTGCTGAAACCATGTCACTGAAGAGACTGAGAACTTTGAACAGGAATGACTCAAATGCCTTGATGTTCAGGTGACTATGGTATCCTTTAAATTAGTTTTAAACCTATAATTAAAGTTCAAATGTTCAGAGATTATTAAACTGTCACCTCTGTAACATTTCTAACTTTGCTAAATTGGACTGTGAGCTTATGTTACTTTTTCAGCCTCTAAATTCCGTGAGGCCTAAGGGCAGGCTCCCCATACTTAGGCCAGCAGCTGCAGGGCACAGTCTGACCCACATGGCCCTTTCATCCCTGCTCCAACTTTGCCCACTGGCTATTCTGAGAGAAACTGGATGTTCCAGATTTTCTGCTTTCTGTCTCCAACACAGGTCCAGTCCTTTGCGGCCATCTTTGATGCCACGTGGCCATGTGATACTTAGGAGGACAATGAAAAGACATCAGAGAGGGTGCCTTTGTTGTGGTTGTTACTGGAACTTCTTTCTTCAGCGAGTCCTTGGTCTTGGGGATTCAAGAACTGAGCCTACAGGCCACAGACCAATGATAAAATGGGATTTTGTTGTACAGAGGGGCAAGCAGAGAAAGAGGAGAGTGCCAAAGCCTGTGCAGCGGGGAGGAGTTCCAAGTTGGAGGTCATTTGCATTGGTCCTTTGTCTAGGGGTAAATATTGGCCCTCAAAGAAATTTTGGCCAGGATTTGTAGGTGGAAAAGCACCTTTAAAAGCTGAATAAATGTTTTAATAAATAATTGCTTTTCCTTCCCCTGAGGGAAGGTTATTAGGTCTTTGCAATTTTTGTCAAAGGTAGAGAATTAGGGTGTGTACTCCATACTCAGAGTGGAGCCACTCAAAATGTTTCAGACTACTTTGTTTATGGCCTTGCTGGAGTTCAGATGGTGTGGCCTGCAGGGTGCAACCTGTTTGATCCTTGAGATGGGAGTGATTTCTGAGCTCATCTGAACCTGAACAACAGGGGTCCCTGTCTAGCCTGAGTGGGAAAATGCTCTATCAATGTTATATTCCATAAAATGTCTCTCATTTGTAAGATGTAAAAATTTAATTGTCTAAACTGTTTGGGAAACTGATTGTTTGTCAAGAATAAGTTTCTTGACTCTTAAACCTTCTAATTATCAGTTTAGCCAAATGAATAATTACCTTCATAGTAAATTGTGATCCTGTTTTGTGAGAGTAAAAAAAAAAAAAAAATAGACATAAAGAAAAATGGCAATATATAAGAAAAGGATCTTGTGTAGTAACTTTTGTCTTGAAACAGAATGATTATTTAAGAAAGTAATAGGCAATCTAGAAGGTTTAGAATGTTTGTAAATTGGATGGAATAATGTTCCTAAAAGGAAATTTGTGAAGGAATTTGCATGTAATCTACTTACTATTCAGAATTGCCTTTAGAATCTTTTGGCTTATAATCTTGTTTAAACAAATGTTTTAAGTATTTGATATTTGACAGACATTCCAAAATCAAAACTCTAAATTTGGTCTTTTTGAACTATTAAGACTACTGAAAGTCTGAGACATATTAGGCTTAGTGTTAAAAATTTATAGGAAATATTGTGAAATATGAAATAGTGGTTAATTTTGTGTGGATTTGTTTATATTTATGTTCCAATAATATGAAATACTGGGACAATGCGTCTGGCTCAGTGGGCAGGGAACTGGCCCCATATACTGAGGGTGGCAAGTTCAAACCTGGCCCCAGCCAAACTGCAACAATAAAATAGCTGGGTGTTGTGGCGGGTGGCTGTAGTCCCAGCTAATCGGGAGGCTGAGACAAGAGAATCACCTAAGCCCAGGAGTTGGAGGTTGCTGTGAGCTGTGACAGCACCGCTCTCTACAGAGGGAGATAAAGTGACACTGTGTCTCTTAAAAAAAAAAAAAAATATATATATATATATATATGTATATTATATATATAATACTGGACTGTCTTAGTGTATATTGTCAGTAATAATTTTAAGTCATCTCAGAAAGTGTTTTTTTTAACTGGCTGAGTCCAAAGTTTGCCCTTCAGGGAAATATTAGAAAAGGCTAGAGATGGCTCGGTACCTGTGGCTCAAATGGCTAAGGCACCAGCCACATACACCTGAGCTGGCAGGTTCGAATCCAGCCCGGGTCCTCCAAACAACAATGATGGCTGCAACCACAAAATAGCGGGGCATTGTGGCAGGTGCCTGTAGTCCCAGCTACTTGGGAGGTGGAGTCAGGAGAATCGCTTGATCCCAGGAGTTGGAGGTTCCTGTGAGCTGTGATGTCAAAGCACTCTATCCAGGGCAAAACTTGAGGTTCTATCTCAAAAAAAAAAAAAAGAAAAGAAAACAAAAGGCTAGAGAATTTGCTCAAATTCAAATTTTTGATGACTTTGAAAATTAAATCCCATTGTACTAAAAGTAAACTTCTAGGACTTTAATTAGAAAGCTAACATGTCCATGACTATCACTAACCTAATTTCAAACAGACAGAAACCAGTTACATGAAACAGAGCTGATTTGTTATAGCATTTTTGTTTGAAACATTGCTGATTCTTTCTGTGTTCTGTTTTCTAGAAGTCAAAAAACCATTTTCTGTCTCCTGGAGCTATTTGTAGCATTCGGCAATGTACGTACTTATGATAGAATTGAAACATTTTTCTCTCTCCTTGATTTCTCTGAAATTTGAAAGCCATTTGTATTCTTAATTTCTGACAATAGTTATTTGTGTAAGTTCAATAAGAATCTGTTTTGTTCTGTAGGCACTGGTTATTTTACCAAGGTTTTGACTGGAATATCATTTTAAGAGGTGTCCAGACTGTTAAGGAATTCAGGTTGACTTTATAAGGCCAATAAAAAAGCCCATTGGAAAGACAGGCCAAATACCTCACCAATAACATTTCCTGATCTGCTTTGAGTAAAGAATATCACTTTCTGACAGGTCCAGGAATCACAATGTGTTTGGGGACCTTAAGAGGAATTTACCCAATGCACACAGGTTTCTTATGGCACAGATGAAATCTGGGCTTGTGGAAGGTTTTCAATTCTAACCTGAGATTCCTTATAAAAGGTTCCAGCAAAGCCAATTTTAAAAGGAAGAAAAGCCTAGATGGCTAATAATTATTCTTACTGCACTTTGTGAAATATACCAAGTATACAGAAAGTACAGTTTATTTTGGCAAGTGAATTAGTTCTGCTATAATTTGTTTTTAGTAAAGTGAGAAATTAGAGACAAAAAAAATGATTCAAAGGAAAAAACTTGTTTCCCACCTGTATTAAGATTCCAGCCTTGTCTGCAACGCCAGCTCATAAAATGAGACATAGCTGTTTTACTAAACTGATCTGTCAAATGATACTAAGTGACTGGTCAAAGAGTATAAAATTATATATAGTAGTTATATTTACTCTGAAGCTTTATGGCTCAACAAAGGTCACCTGTTGGCTACACTTTCAAAAAAAATTGTGTAGTATTAAACATTATCTGCTATGTCTATATACATACCTCAAGAAAAATTGGAACCTGAATGAGAATTTCCCAGTAAATGGCGTGACTGTAACACAGCCTTATAAGTGGGCCCATAGCCAACTGATGTTCAGGAATGTTCACTTGAATTGCCCAGAACTTTGGATCAGTTTGGTAGAGACTCTTAAAGCTAGGTTTTAGCTTAAGAACAGTGCTAAGTTTATAAATAGTAATAATAATGTTCTCATTGTGTGAACCTTTGCCCTGAAATCCAGAACTTGCAGATATTTGTAGGTAATTGCTAAATGGTTTCATTCTCTTACCCTCGACCCAACCTTGACTTCATCCCTGTCAGTGTAAAAGAGATAGAGAGCGACAAATGTAAGCAAAGTGGATGAGGTCATGCAGAAGCCAAATGAAAGCCCTGGGGATTTCTCTGATAGGCTGTGTGAAACATACAGATTGGTCAAACCATTGTATGAAGTTATGAAGGTGGGAGAAAATGGGCTAATTGAGTAGAAATCTGGCCAATCAAATGCCTTCAAGAGGCTAAAAGAAAAAATGTGGGCAGTCCTGTTGCCAGGCCTCCCTGACCTGGCCAAGCCTTTTGAATTGTACCTTATTGGGGAAAAACAAATACAACTGCTGGGAGAGTGCTCACCCAGAATATAGCATTCTGAACAAGACCAGTTGCTTATCTCTCTAAGCAACTTGATGGAGTCTCAAAAGGATGCTCTCATGTCTAAGAACACTTGTAGCCACTGCCATGCTGGTGTAAGAGGTTCATAAGTTGACTTTGGGACAAAACTTAAGGGTCTGGGTACCATACGCAGTGGTCACTTTTTTTTTCTGAGACAGAGAGTCAATTTGTCACCCTTAGTAGAGTGCTGTGGCATCACAGCTCACAGCAACCTCCAGCTCTTGGGATTAGGCAATTTTCTTGCCTCAGTCTCCTGCGTAGCTGGGACTACAGGTGCCTGCCACAATGCCTGGCTATCTTTTTTTTTCTTTTAACTGTTGCAGTTTGGCCAGGGATAGGTTTGAACCTGCCACCCTTGGTACATGGGGCAGGCGCCCTACTCACTAAACCACAGGCACCACCCGCAGTGGTCACTCTTATGAACACCAAGGGGTATTATTGGTTGACCAACTAATGCCTCACCAAATGTCAAAGCTTACTGTGTAAAAATCTGAAGTTGGTTATAGAAGTTGTATGCATGAGGGCATGCACTTAGGATAGAGGCAAAAGAACACTAAGAGGCTTTTAGGGAGATACTTCTATATTTCCCTTTTGGCCACCTTTGCTAAGAAAGTCAGCCAGCATTCTGTGGCATGCAACCAACACAATACTAGACAGGGACCATCCCTGCCACCTAAAATTTAGTTCTACAAGGAAGCCCCTTTTTATAATGTGCAAATGGACTATACTGAGTTGTTCAAATGTGGAGGAAATCGGTACTTATTAATTTTGGTCTGCACATACTCAGAATAGAATAAGCCTTCCCAAGTAGGCTGAAAGTAGTAAAAGTGTTGAGAAATCATCCCATGGTTTAGGTTGCCACTCTGGTTTAAATTTGACAGGGGCGGTGCCTGTGGCTCAGTGCATAAGGTGTCAGCCCCATACACAAAGAGTGGTGGGTTCAAACCCGACCCTGGCCAAACTGAAACAAAAAATAGCCGGTGTATGGCAGACACCTGTAGTCCCAGCTACTTGGGAGGCTGAGGCAAGAGAATCACCTAAGCTCAGGAGTTGGAGGTTGCAATGAGCTATGAAGCCACAGTTCTCTCTCCTCAGGGCAATAAAGTGAAACTCTGTCTTTAATAAATAAATAAATTTGACAATGGGCTAGCCTGCATAACAGAAATGGTGCAAATGATAGCTAAAGATTTGAATATCATCTGGAAACTTTATAGGCCTCAAAGTTTGGGTAGGGCACAGTGCATGAACAGGGCCATAAGATCAGGAATCAGTAAACTCTGCCAGGAAGCAAAGCTTAATTGGATACAGGCCTCTATCGATCCTCTGCAATTCAGCAGGGACTCCTAAAATAACTGAGAGAGACTGAATTGAACAGGCAGAAGTCCTAGGAAGAGTAGCAAGAAAGATCTCCACTTGGTTAATTAACTGTATTCTTTTATGTCTGTACATCCTTTTCTCTAGGGGATCAAGTGTAGGTCAAGGATCAGAACCCAGTTCCTCTCAAACCCAGATAGAAGGGACTCTACACCATCATCCTGACCACGTGCACAGCAGGGAAGGTGGAAGAGCGCCTCGCCTGGATTCATCACAGCCAGCTGAAGAGAGCTTTACTGCCCCATGGGAAGCAAAGGTCAACTTTTAAGACAGTCAACATGCCCTGCTTCCAGCCACATACTGGGAGCTGGCTGGTTGATGCACGGCTGAAGCCTGAGGAAACTCCTGGAGGGACTGACTTGTCTAAGTCCAATTGTGAAAAAATTGTATCCAATTGTGGGAAAAGTACAGATGTGATCTGTACACCCACATCACTAAGATAGGACAAAAGGTGAGTCCTTTATATGTTTTATGAATGCAAAGGCACCCGAAGGGAGCTTGTGCTCATAATCAGACATAATACTCCATATGTGCCACAGGGAAAAGTAAAGACCCATATGAATATTAGACTCTCACCACAGTACAATTAAGGCCTGGGTAAAAAACTGAAGAGGAGTCACAACCCTGAAATCTGAATGCTAGTCCCAACCTGGGAAATGGGAAAGTCCAGAGAGGTGACTCTGAAGTTTACTGCCTATAGTACCATGTGAGGGTGCTCCAGGAATGGGGAAAGAAACTACAGGACAGATCTGAAATACCTCTCTGCCTTAGATTTTATACAAAAGTGATTAAAGTTGAATGTGAAAAGTGAAAATGTATAATAGAGAACACTTGACACAGTGAGGACCGCAGCAAAAGAAATGTGCTCAAAAGAAGTAGTGAAGGCAGATTGCTCCATAGAGTCAGTGTAACCCCTGGAGCCAATCTTGCTAAAGAATACCAGCTCCTGCATAATGAAGCTGATATTGAGACCCCAAATTGAAATATATATGGAGTCTCAAAAGGAGGGAATGAGAGAGGATACCCAGGAAGGGTGAGGTCTAGGAGAACAGAGGTCTTCTCAAGGAGATCCCAAGTATAGACCTACAGGGTCTTCCCCATGCTGACTCAGCTGTTAGGAATTTGTGGAAACTTAAGTTCCTGGCACGTGATAATTTCCACTTCCATGAAATCCTATAGTTGTATGAGGACTGGAACAGCTTCTCCCACTTGATTCAATGAGAAAGGTACCTGTGGGCTGGAACTTTTTGACTGGGGATAAAAGGGAGAAGACTAAGCTCACTGACAGGGAATGTGGCCATTTTGAATCCTTCAATATCTTTTGCTCCTCCAGCTGAAATAAAGCCCTTCCTCTAAATGGAAGTGGTGTTTGGGTGCTCTTTCTCTCCACTGGGTCTTGTCTTCCTGTAACAGTAGTAACCATTTCAAAGCTTCCTTCTGCTCTTGGGACCTGAGCTGTCCTGGCTTTCTCTCACTGTCTCTTCATCCCCATTCTGGATAGCCAGAGCTTAAAATTTTAATTTAACATAATGCTTGTGGAATATTTCTTAAGCTTTTAAATGTCAGGGCTAACTGGCTGATGAAGTGGATTGTAGAGATGAAGAAGAAAAATGGAGATGAAGCAGGGGCAGGTAAGGAGCTACATTACCTGGAAGTGAAGACAGTGAGAGAGATGTAAGCATAATAAATAATCTGCAGCAGGCAGAGGGAATTCAGAATGTCTATTGTACCATTAGTTTATCTTGCTGAACATGTATATTTTCCTTCC